>JBDJHY010000106.1:13431038-13441457 GCA_039654485.1 Withania somnifera | reverse complement strand
TCGGAGCACTGGTGCACAAGTTGGGGCTATCAATTTAAGGTGCTGCTACTACGGGGGCTGAAGGAACGAAGATACGAGACCTTCAACAAGCTTAGAATCTTCCAAGTTGTTAGTGTAGCATTTCTTGCCGGATTGTTATGGTGGCACACTCCAACATCCCACATTGAAGACAGAGTAAGAACTTTTGTATGTTTACCTATGTTAGGAAGAAAACAAGTTTCAAGATTTACACTAGGTAGTTCCAACAACAGTAGAGTACGCTCATATTTACAGCCAACATCGCAATATCTTCTACTATAAAACCATTTCCAAAATGCTACTTTAATATTGAGAATATGATCTTATCACATTTCGCATCAACATAGGATAGCAAAATTTAATTGCTAATATGACATTTATAATTTGACTTCCTCGAGCAGATTGCAATGATATTCTTCTTCGCGGTATTCTGGGGATTCTATCCACTCTACAATGCAGTTTTCACTTTTCCCCAAGAAAGAAGGATGCTTATCAAAGAAAGATCATCAGGAATGTACCGTCTCTCATCATATTTTCTAGCTAAAACTGTGGGGGATCTTCCCTTGGAACTGGCACTACCAACAGCATTCACCTTCATCCTATATTGGATGGGTGGGCTCAAAGCCAACCCTGCCACCTTCATCCTATCTCTTCTTGTAGTCCTTTACAGTGTACTCGTTTCTCAGAGTCTCGGTCTAGCTTATGGTGCCATGCTCATGGATGTTAAACAGGCCACTACCTTAGCATCAGTCACAACTTTAGTCTTCCTAATTGCTGGAGGATATTACATTCAGCAAATTCCCCCTTTTATAGTGTGGTTAAAGTATCTGAGCTACAGTTACTACTGCTACAAGTTGCTTCTAGGGGTACAATACAATGATAACGACTACTACGAGTGTTCAAAAGGTGTTTATTGCCAGGTTGCAGAATTTCCAGCCATAAAATCAGTAGGCCTGAACAATATGTGGTTGGATGTATTCATCATGGCTCTAATGTTAGTGGGATACCGGCTAATTGCTTATCTAGCACTCAATCGTGTACGATGAACACGTGCAAAGGGGAATATTTTAAGAGCGAAATCAAAGTTTTTCTCTATCAACAACAACGTAGTAATAATGTTAGATTTAGATTATGCTCCCATTGCCAGATTTTGATCATATACACCAAGATTTCCAATGTAGTACCACTCTGGCAATGTTTTACCTAACTGACGTAGGAAACTTGAGATGCTTGGAAAGAATAAAATCTGTAACATTTTGAACAGAATAAATATGCTTAGTGTCCAATGAAGCAAACATCAGATTCATTTTAAATCCCAGCAAAAAGAAAAAGAGAAAGCAATAACTCTCGCGCACAACAAGATTTAGGAATATCTCTGCGGGGTCTGTGAAACAAGAAAATTGCAATAAACAAATGAGTTCTGCAAGTGCATTGACCACATAAAGACAGCACCTGTTTAGATCACTAAATGAGCTTCTTTTTTTCTCCTCTCAGTGCCTTTCCTTTTCTTTGTATTATGATTATGATTATGATTATGATTTCATAGTGATATATTTTTATAATAGCAGTATGGAAAGTCTGGTTCAGAATCAATTTCTACCTTCCATTTTAAAGCTTGAGCTATATTTCCTCTAGAAAATCTTAACCAACTTTTTTGTGGGAGCATCAAGAACAAAACATGGATTCTTGTAATCCTACACATGCAAAGTGGTTGGTGAGATTAAATGCAACAAGTTGCATGAAAATACATTACATTTGTTGAATGGTAGGTCGAGTTTCAAGCAGCACTTGCAAATGAAACAAAATATCTTGAGCTATAACGAAGCAAAATTTCACCCAATAACAAAGCATTACAGTTGCTTCTTGCCAAAGACCATAGACTAACTGAGAATAAGGAAAAGAGGGAAAAATTAAAGAACTTTACATATGGTAAGTCATAACAAGTTAGCAACAATCATCTCAGTAAGATAATGAACGTGTTGTGTCTGTCTGGTATGATGAAAGTCATTTTTCATAAAAACTGTTTTTTGGAAAAATGCTTCTCATAGAAAATAATACTATTAGCAAGTCGGATATGGCTTTGATGAAATTTTGAGTATTAAAGGATGATAATAAAAGCAGTCCAGTGCACTATGCATGGAGTCTAGAAAAAGGCCGGACCATAAGGATCTATTCTACGCAGCTTGATATTGAATCCATGACCTCGTGGTCACATGACAATGACTTTACTAATTAAATAAATAAGAAATAAACTGTAAAGGTAGTTGCAAGTAAAACTAGTACCATCCACAAGTCACAGAAGTCGTGTTCTCTTTTTAGATTTTTTTTTCTGGCAACCAAACACCAGAATACCACTCCAGATTAAAAAAAAAAAAGTGATTTATGTAATATCAATGTTGGGATAAAACAGTCTGATTGATACCCTTAACATGGTCTAGTATTATCTGTTTTCTGTCAAGTTTACACAATTTTTTCTAAAGGTCTCACACAATTAAGTCTGACAAGGGGCAAAGGTGTAGTTGTTGGCGGGAAAGGATGCAGTTCATATCATCGAGTCCATCTGAACTCGATATTTTTGATGTGGAACATAAAATTATGTGTAAGAATATACTGAAAATGCAACAACTAGTACATATAAACCCATAACTTATAAAATATAGTGAATTTCAATGCCAAAAAAAATTAAAAATTGAACTCATAAAATTTAAATCCAAAATCAGCTTCTGGATGTTAGGCTAAAACAACCCAAAACACTTTTCACCTGACAATATTGTCCGTTTTAGCCAAGACCACATGACTTTTTCCCCAAAAACCTCAGTTAAGAGTGTCCTTTCATCTTTTATATATCTTTCTTGTTTCTTCATCTATCAACATGAAACGTTGTTTACAAAGCAATCCAACAATCAAACACATGCAATATTTGCTCTAATGTAATGAAAGCACATGTGATAATGACGCAAGAAAATCATTCTCTAGGACACAAGAAGAAGACTATATACACTAAAATCAAATAGTGATGGCATATACTAGCAGCAGCCAAATGAAGATTTTCTTAAACTGCATGCGGCGTAACAGGGCAGCACCCCATTTGGTGCGGAAAACACTAAAATGGGTGGAGGATCCAGCAATTAACATTATTCAATTCACTTGCCCCCATCCACAATTTTTCTCTATAAAGGACACTTGTTTATAATTAGCACTGTCCTTTTCTATTATGAGATACAATACAATACATTTTCCCACTACCTAAGGTTGGTTAATAAAACAAAGTGGGATGCTTCAATCAACTGTCGGCCTAGGATCCGAACATAAACTGTGTGCTGAAAGAGACAGCATACCATGCCATAGTGGCTATCCAATTCTCAGTGGAATGAAGAGTACAAATTCTTCTTGAGTGATGATACCTGTCAATCAAGCTTAGTTAAGCCTTACAGAAATGTTGGTCAATTTTTAACTGAATGTACTTCTTGAAAGTTGAAGCCACATTTATCAGGTGGGAAAATGTGAATATTTGACAAAAGAAAACAGAAAAAAATTACTTTACTTTTTAGTTTGTTTGGTTGTCTGATTTTTACAAATATTTTTTAATCTAATAGTCTTACATTTAACATATTTAGAGTATAGCAAAATACATAAAAAAGAAAAAAACCTGAACTTAGTCTCCAAAACTCACTTTAACAATCAAACATAATTGCCATTTATATACCTTCCTAAAAATTTTAAACTGAATTCTTGTAAACCCTTTTAGGCTAGGACCAAATCAAGGCCAAGTGTTGTACCATTACGCGCTCCTGTATGCGTCCATGTCATAAATGAGTTTAAAATATCAGTGCACCCGTTCCCAAATTATAACCCATTCCGACCTTACCTGCTTCAAATGAAATACCCCAAACCTAGTGAACCCTATCATTTTCTAAAATTTTCAAAAAGAAAAACCTAATCTAATCTAATAATCTGATATTGTCGATTTCTCTTGAAGGTGTTTTCTTCTATTACTTTGTTTGTAGACAAAAACTAAATCGTGAAGGTTAGTATTTATCAAATTACATTATTTGGTTTCCAGTTGATTTTTGAAAAGATTAGGGTTTTTCATTTTTTGATTTTTACTAAAGCTCGTAATTTTTTTTGATCTTTTTGCAGTTTGATAATGAATTTTGTGTACATTACCTTGAGTTTCACCATGGAGGAGTATTACAACAAAAATCCTATATTAAATACGCCGAAGGTGTTGGCACAGATTGTTTTGATGGAGATGTTGATAAGTTTTCTTACTCTGATTTTATAGGTTATGTTAAAAAAATTGGGTATCTTGTATGGTTTATTAGACCACCTAAATGTAGACATGTGATAGGTTATTTTGGGTATTGTATCTCTGCTAAAAATAGAGATATTGTTGAACTTTATATGTCACACTGCATTGAAGAACCTCAAGTGGTCCCCCCTGCCCTTGAATATATAAGTCATGTGGGTGATACAGTGGATAATAGTGCTAATTTTGATAAAGAATCTGGTCAAACAATAGATGACAGTCAGAATTTAGGGTTAAAGAGGTTGCACAACCTCAAGAACTTACTGTAGGTGCAGATTCTTCATGTGTTGGAAAGAAGATGAGTGGGACCTATAATACTGATTCTGCTAGTGTTGAGGAAGAGTTGAGTGGAGCTTTTTTTGATATTAGGAAGGATTTGAGTGAGCCTTCTGCAACTAATGTATCTAATGCCCCAGTAATTGAAATTGACTGGGAAAGTGAAAGTGAAGATAGTGAAGAATCAGGTTTTGGAGATTTATTTGATGAAACTGATAATGAATGTGGTGGTGTTCGTGAGGAAGTTAGGATTTTGAGGGAACAAAAGAGAGCTGGAAAAAAAAAAGATAAAAAGGAGGCTGAGTTGAAGGGGTTAACTTAGGCAAAAAGAGAGTTAATTTGGGATATATGAATAGTTATCCAAAAAAGTACTTTGTAGGGTAAGATAGGTGGTGATGAGTCATACTTTGATTTGGATAAAGATGCTAGTTTTAAAGTGGACAGTGTTGATGTTGATGTTAATGATGAAAATGAGGCTCAACAACCTAAAAGAATAGAGAGAAAAGCAAAAAGAGAAAAAAGACTTAAAAAGAGAGTTATTTTTTGTCCTACTTGTCAGTTGATAGTTTGGAAAACTAATCTTTCTTTTGAAAATGTTAAGGAGTTATAAAAGCTATTACCAGATATGTAGTCCAAGAACATGTAGAGTTCGACAAGTCTGTTGATGAAAAAACTAGGCTAGGACATGTGATTTTGTTGTGAAGAAGTACCTTCCATCCAACAAATACAATGCTACAACAAAAATAACGAGTACATTCAGATTATTTAGCAAAGAAGTATAAGAATAGAATTATTTTCTAGCCTAATTAGAATTTTTCAGTTACAACTTCTAGTAAAAAGGAGTTGGAGGTGTATGTGGAAAGGACAATGGAAAGAAAAGATAGAAACATTTTATTGAAACAAATTATGGTGACATGTTAAGGAATTTAAAAAAATTCTTGATTATAGGAATGATCTCTTAAAGACTAATTTAGCTAGTACATGTGTGGTGAGGCTAGGTGAAGAAATTTTTGAATCTGGAAGAAAAAGGTTTATGTCATTCTATATATGCTTTGATGTTGTAAAGAAAGCATTCAAAGCTGGATATAGAAGATGTATTGGCTTTGGCAGTTGCTTTTTGAAAGGTGTTTCTAAAGGCCAATTGCTTCTAGCTGTTTGTGAAGATAGGAACAACCAGATGCTATCACTGGTTTGTGTAGTGGTTGAAGTTGGAAAAAAATTTACTTGAAGATGGTTCATTAAACTAGTAAAGGATGATCTTGAGCTTGGATATAGAAAAAAATTGACAACAACTATTGATATGTAGAAGGTAATTTATCCTCATTCTCTATTATTCATTGTCTATTTTTTAACTACATTACTGTTATGTCATCTAATTTATTTTGTATTTTTATATGTTGTTGAAGGGTCTTGACACTGCAATTTAAGAATTTCTGCCAAATGTAGAACCAAAAATTTATGAGAGACACATTTTAGCTAATTGGTCCAAAAATTAAGAGTAATTAAAAAAAGAAATTATTTTTGGAGATGTGCCAAGTTTACATATGAGCAAGAGTTGAGAAGGAACTGTAATGCCTAAGGCTACCCCCTAGACGCCACATAGCGCTAAGGACCCATAAGTGAAGTCCAAGCAAGTCCTTGGGATGAGAACATGTTCATAATCATAAGTACACATTGGAAGACATAACTAAAATTGTGTAAATGAAATTAAGATATAATAAAGAAAGTTTGAATAGTTTATGGGTTGGCCACAAAACTGGAAATAAGAACATAATCTAACGACATAAGACTCTATGTTCAAAACCATTTATGATACTGGGGTGGACTTCTGAGACAAACCTCAGATAGTCCTCAGCATAACATAAAAGAAAAGACAAACACAATAGAAAACCAACATCAGTCCCCGATTTTCATACCCCAAAAATCAAACACGATGACACCTACCTTCCCAACCTGGTAGGTTAGCCTAATCCATAGTCTAAACAATATAAAATGGAAATAATAACAATAAATAAGAGGAATAAGTCATAATAATTATCAAAATAGAACTAAGAGTATAAACCCAACTACATAAGCCACTAAATATAAGAGTTTATACAAGAAAATATACTGATCTCAACAAGTATCCAGAAAGTAAAGACTCAAATACTAAGATAAAGAATTCGCGGTACTGATGGAGAAAAAATTAGCAACCTCAGACAGCTTGAATATATCCCTGGACTGAGAAGGAGTGGAAAGTCATGAAGTCCGGGGCTTTGTACCTGCACAAAAGTGCAGGAAAGTAAAAATGAATACTAGAACAACGGTACTCAACAGCATCCTCAGCTTGCTAAATATAACAAGAAACAAAAAAACCCTAATCTTCCAACCGATCCTCTAAAAATACTACAACCTGCAATGAATATACCAGCAGCCCAATAACAGTTTAAAAGATACAACAAATATGAGATATCCAACTCTACAAGTCAAATGATAGAAATAAAATATCACGAAAGTCAATTCGATCAACAACCAAAGTCCTTAGTGGGGACCTCAAGCCCAAAACAACTCATCATAGATGGCATCTCCCAAATCATCGATAGTATCCAATATCAGTCATCATAATCGGGTATTCGTTCAAGGCCTTGGCTATACCTTTCAAATATATATATATATATAGACACCCGGTTAGGACCTTGGTTTTATTATTTTAATAACATAGGCACTCGATCGGGAGACTCGACTATGTATTGTTCACAATATAATCATATCATCACATTATAGACACCCAGTCAGAGCCTCGAATGTGTCTTTACCAAAATCTCAATCAAGGATCCATGACCAACCAAATCAATGTCAACAAGTAAGATGATCTCATCAAGTCATAGTTCAAGATTCATAATCAAATTTCATCAATGTGTAATCATCACAAATCAACCATAGAAAGTATCATACAGTGTGATTTCAATTTAATACACAAATCCCACTTGGCAAGTTCTATCAAGAATAGCTTTTTTATTCCAATTTAGCCTCACGGGCATCAATATTTTCGATATCAAGGTTGTCATTGATTTATCATGAATATTTTCATCAACAAGTATATATATTAGGTCTCAAATCTTATTCAAGTCTTCATTTCCAACAATATATTTTCGAACAAATAATTTACACTACCATTCGAGTACGATCCTGGCTCAACAATTCATCAAGTGTGTTCATTTCCCCCACTTATTCATTTTAAAATTAACATGATAGATAACACTAGTTTCCTAAAGCACCTATATTATCCCAAGGCAACAAGTCAATTAGTAAGCAACTAGACAGTTAGCAAGCAATTGTTAACAATTTATAAAAAGTCATTAATCCTCAACTTGCCTTAATTTCGAAGAACCAAGCTACATAAGAGCTTTCCCCTTTCGATTCGCCTTCAATTGTGAACAATCTAGTGACCCAAACAGGAATTACAAGAAAACCTTTAGTAATAAACACCAAATTCCAAGTAGTCAAGGTGTATGCAAAAATCAACCCAAGGTGCACGGAGTCAAGATCAAATTTTGATCTTAAAATAATACCACCCATCACTATGGAATGTTAAATATTGAGTTTCATCGAAAACTCATTTTATTTCATTGTTAAAATCACAAGTTTTCATTGTATTTGAGCTCAACATTTAACCCACTATTTTGGGCTTAAAACCATGAATTCATTGATGGAAATCATGTTAAAGTAGTGGGGAATCTATGAAATAGTGCTCAAGGAAATTACTCGATTGATTATGTTCAGAAACCTTGCACTACTATGAAAAAAATAAGGGTTTTATGTCGTGGTTTGCATTTAAAATGAGAAATACTTTGTGAAATTCTATTTGAAAAAGTTCCAAGGTACATTATCAAGTCCTTCTTCGCATTCGTGAAAGTCAATAGAAAAATTTACAACGCGATCGCGGGATGTCCATTGCAATCGTAGAAGGTAAGTCAAAACAATTATCACAAACATGGTTAGCCACTTCGCAATTACGATGCCTGGCCAAGTAACTCTCCACGGATTGGCTCCAGGCTAGTGATGCGAAGGACACTTGGGGCCATAACAACAACAATAGTGAAATACATAAGGCAAAATAATTTTGAAAGGCCCCTTGGGGTTCGTTTGGAATCCCGTGAAAACAAACCATCTATGCAAATATACTATTTTTAACGTCCAGACTCAACTAAACCATTAAATCACATCTACGAGGTCTCCTTGACCTGATACTCGTTAAGATCCCATTTTTAACTAAAAATACCAAAATGATGAAAATACCCCCGGGGCTAACGAAAAATATAAAAGACCTTATTCTAGGCCAAATTCCACCTCCTAAATCCAAGAAAAACATTGAATTTATGATTTGAGCACTCTAAGACCAAACTTAACATGAAAGGTATAAAATTGAAAATGAGAGTGTAACTAGACCAAACTCGACATTTCAAAGTTGATGGATTTCTGATATGAGGTCCACAATTCTATATGATCTATATAGTTCCTCATTGAACTTAAAAGCTCCAAAACTCAAAACTCTCAAACTTTTACATCAAATCACATCCCACACCCGAACTAACCATAAAACCACATTTAATTTGATATAATGGGACTAAGAGAAGGGAAAATGGTCAAAATACTCAAAATTCCAAAAATAACCTTTAGGGTCATTACAACATCCACCACTAAAAACCATGTTCGTCCTGGAAAATAAGAAAGAAGAAGCACTTGCATGGTTAAATAGCTGAGGATACTGACTACATATATCAAAATTGGTCTCCCAAGTAGCCTCCTCGATTAGTCGATGTCTCCACTGCACCTTCACAGTAGTTATCTCTTTGGTTTGAAGCCTCTAGACTTATCTACGACATATAGCAACTAGCTCCTCCTCAAAAGATAAGTCTGGGTCCAAACTCAAGGCATCCCACTGAAGCATGTGTGACTCATCGAGCATATACCACCGAAGCATAGAAATATAAAACACTGGATGTACTGCATACGCACCAGGTAGCAAAGATAACTTGTAAGCCATTGCTCTCTTCCGCTCTAGAATCTCAAAGGGACCAATGAGATGAGGACTTAACTTCCCTTTATTCTCAAATATCATCACACATTCATGGGTGACTTTCAACCACTCTCTATTACCTTCCATGAACTCCAATGGTCTAACTCTCTTATAAGCATAGATCTTCTGCCTACTCTAAGAAGAAACTAATTGATTATGAATCAATCTAATTCTATCCGTGGAATCTCGCAAAAAATATGTACTTCACGATCTCTTCTTAGAAATCTCAAACCAGCCAATCAGAGATCTACACCTCCTACCATAATTCCTCAGAAAGTGCTATTTGGATGCTTGAATAGTAACTGTTGGTATCGGCAAACTCCGCAAGTGGTAAGAATCGGTCGCAATGACCACCAAATTCAATAACACAAGCTTGCAACATATCCTCAAGCACTTAAATAGTACGCTCATCCTGGACATCGATCTGAGGATGGAAGGTTGTGTTCATATCAGGCTAAGTACCTATCTCACATTGTATAGTACTTCAAAAGTGCAAAGTAAATAGTGTGCCTCGATCAGATATGATAAAAATGTGGGTTCCATGCAACCGTACTATCTGACTAGTGTAAATCTCTGCTAACTCCTATACATTGCATCTCACCTTTACTAGAATAAAGTGAACATACTTGGTGAAAAGATCAACAACTACCCAAATGGAATCATAATCACCTAGAGTAGTAGGCAACCCAACAATGAAATCCATGGTTATACGCTTCCACTTCAACTGGGGAATAGGCATCCTCTGTGACACACCTCC
>JBDJHY010000106.1:13396337-13423570 GCA_039654485.1 Withania somnifera | reverse complement strand
ATTTGAGATTAATTTTGGAAAAGTGACTAGCATCCGGAAGCTTATCGAACAAGTCATCAACCTGGGGATTGGATATTTATTCTTGATTGTAACTTTTTTCAGCTGATGGTAGTCTATTCACATCCTAAGGTATTTTTACCTTATGCATGAATAATACAGAAGCACCCTAGGGAGACACACTATGCTTGATGAATCCCTTAACTAGGAGATTTGGTAGTTGATCCTTTAACTCTCTGAGTTTGGTTGGAGCCATTCTATATGGAGGAATAGAAATAGGTTAATTATTTAGAATGAGGTCTATTCCAAAGTCTATCTCCCTGTCTGGAAGGACTCCAGGTTGATTCTCAGTGAAGACATTTGGAACTAGGGATTTAGACTAGGAGTCTTTAACCCGAACTATGTGATAGATAAACATCTTAGAGATAATTTTCCTGGATTTCAAGTAAGAACTGAAATGGCTCTCAGGGACAACTATACTACCCTCCCACTTGAGGACCGGTATATCTGAAAGCTAAAAACTGATAACTCTGGTCCTATAGTCAACCATGGCATAGCATAAATGAGGCCAATCCATGCCAAGGATGACATCAACATCTACCACATCAAGCTCTATGAGATAAAATGGAATAAATTTATGGAGGAATAATACTAGGAAATTTCGTAGACTCTTTTAACTATAATAAAGTCACCAACAGGAGAGAAGATATAAAAGGTTTCAAAAAGAATCTGTGTACTGACTCCACACTAGCTACAAATGGAGACACAAAAAATAAGGTAGTTTTGGATCTATAAAACACACGCATCAATGGCGTGGAGACGTAGCATAGTTGTGAGCATATCTGATGACCGCTCCAGATCCTAATTAGAACCCAATGGATAAAGAAGGTTTTGGAACTAGCCACCAAGAGTGCTAGATGAAGCTTGGTAGGGTGCTAGTACACTAGGAGGTATCATGAGTCCTATTACCAACATTTTCCTATCAAGCTAAATGGAAATCCCTGAGCTTATAGCTTGGCTTACCACATCCAACGAAACTTCTCAAAGGAAAATCTTGAAGCTTGTGGTCATCCGAACCAAATCCAAAACAACCATCTTGGCCAATCAAACATCAACTCGGATAGTTCTTGCCATATTTGTTAGAAGTAGGGTGAGTATGCCCTCGTACAACACCGCATTGAGAAAATAATTTAGATACCCGACCTGCTGATTCGAATAAGGCCTGAAGTTCTGCAAAGGGGCATTGGCTGAAGAAGGGGATGGTTCCCTAAAAACCTATAGTTGTTGTTGTTATGGTAGCATGTGCCCTCCATATGACCTACCCTAGCTAAACTTGGACTGGCCAGTCTTGGACTTCTTTCTTATGAAGCTCTCCCTTATCTTAGCTTTGTCACCCTTTATCTATTCCAGGGGAACCATCAACCGAGCCCTTCTTTCAGCAAGTGAGGGGAGAGACTAGAGAAAAATATACACATTCGGTTGTGCATGCCATTACCCATCCTACAGTGCATACTAGGACAATTGAGTAAGCCACGTGTCGTATTCTGAATGGAGCCCTAATCTAAATTCAGAAAATCTTTGGTTATTTCTTCTTTTTTCTCTATGGGGAAAAAGTAGACCAAGAAGGCCTCCTCAAACTTTGTACAAGTTGGAGGAGTAGAACCACTGCTCTATTCATTTTCTATTGTGCCAAAAGTCTGTTCACATTATTAACTGGTGGGATATTAGATCAACTCTATCAGGTCTTTAACCTTTACCACATTACAGACCCAAAGAATCTTCTCAATGAAACTTTTCGAATCCTCTCCCATCTTGGATCTATGAAACTTAGGCGGTTTTATCCTTAGGAATTCCCACACTCTGTTGTACCCCACATCTGAGGTAGCTAGTGGAACTGTAGATGTTTTTATCTGTTGCTGAACCTAATTCATGAAAGCCTATGAAAATAATTATATGGCATTTTTGAACTCTATAGTGGTAACATTATTTGGATGAGTCTTAGGGCTGGAGGAGTTAGAGCTAGTAGAGCCTGATATTAATTTCAAAACTAATGGACTGGTGCTCTGTGAACTGGTGCTTTTATCTGAGACGTGATAAAAAATGTGTAAGGCACGAATTATAGGGGACCTTTAAAGTAAAACTCTATTACACAACATAAGAAATGAACAAAGAGAAACTTTTCAAAATGCTTGGTAGCCTCTCTATTATAAGTGTGACACACTTCATACTTATAAATAAGACTCTACTAAATGTTGGTTTTCATACATCCTAGGACTCTTAAACTTAGTGCTCTGATACTGAGTTTGTCACCCCCGCCCCGAGCCTATATCCTGAGCAAGCCATGGCACCCAGAACCATAAAGTGGCCCCAAGTGTACACTTGGATACAATATACACTAAACAAACATCTCAATTGGGCGAAAGCATTATATAAGTATGAAAAAATAACTAATCGTCTTACTTGAACAAATAAATAACTCTGGAAATGTCAATTCTAAATATACAACCACAGTCTATGTCAGAAAGACAAACTATAATACTGAATAGATGAGTTTCTAGGACAAGCTCCTATGACCTATGTAACTCGAACCAAACTGCAACTAGTAAACTACTGAAGTAAAAAAAAGTCTGAATAATCTCTGCCCTCGAATATGAGGAATCACCAAGTAGTGTATGATATAGAAGTTCAATCAACCCGGATCACTAGGAAGGATAGTCGGTATTAAATTATTAAAAATATGACATGAAGTATGAGTCAGTATGTGGAATGCACTAGTATATATGAATTCATATGCAACATGTATAAATGATATGTGAGACTGACTTGAACAAGTACTGACTAAACCTGTGACTAAACTAAGTATAAAGTTAGGATAAAGCATGTTGATGCAATTATGCACGACAGATGAATGTCTTTTAAGCATCAAGTGATAAGAAAGGTTTAAGACTCATAACAAAATTGGACTCATTAATAGAGTAAAACTAGTAATCATTTAGATGTAAAAACTATAAGATTAACCGAATTGAAGATTTGATTGATTTGAGACTGAAGCTAAATTGTGAATGTAGATGCAAAATATGCAAGTGCGATGATGACATTTTAGTCAACAACTATTGAAAAAAGAGATAAGACTCATGGTAAAATTGGACTTTATAAGTAAAGCAAATCTAATTAACATTTAGTTTGCAAACTATATAACTCTAACTGTAAGTTAAACACAAGTGGGAGTTTCTACAACCGACATACCCCATGTGAGCATCCAAGAATTCCAACATATAACCCCATGCTGGGAGGGGCCTCTATACCTTGCCAGAGCATAGAGTCTCATAATTTCCTAGTGGATCCACTAAACCATGAACAATGCCTCTTTGAGCTAAAATATCCTAGGGCAGCACGCAATTTATGATATAAAGATCTCGTGCCTAAATCTTCTTGATGCTAATACTACTATTAAAAAATAAAACTAATACTGCTCTTAGAAACACCAGTTAGACATCTCTTTGTGCCCAACTAACCATGAAAAACTAAATCTGACTGTCTAACTAAGCTATTTGTCTAATTGACACTGGTTTGATTTTATAAGCATGTAAATATTGTTTAAACCTGGAATTCAAGTATTTTAAATATATTTGAATAAGTTATTCTGAACTAGGGTTAAGTCTTTGAAAAGAAATAAATCTTTCAAGGTTTCTAATTATTATTCAAAAGGTATTAAAACTTTATAAAGCCAATATCTTGTGAAAATCTTACTAATACTGTAAAACAACTTAGACCTTTATAAAGACAACAATTTCGAATAATCTGACCTTGGATGATGATTTTATTAAACAATTGAACATGGCCATGAAAGCTTCACTTGATAGTGTACCAATATTGAATTTAACTTTAATTTATAAGGATATGCAACCTTCATGAAACAACATGTAAATATCATGTAAACTCAAAAATAATTTTTATTGAATATACGGAAACTAACTTCATCATGAACAAGCTATTTGGGGTGAACCCTAGAGTCTCAACTTTGTTACTAGAAACTAAAACTGAGAGAATGTGCACACAAGGACCGAAAAGAACCCTTATTGAAGTCCTACATACCTGTTTGAGAGCTTTAAATGATTGGATTGGTAGAAACTTGGAGTTTCTTGAACCTTGAGACAACCTTAGGTATGGAACCATTTGAGAGAAAACATAGAAATTTTCTAAGTGTTCTAAACTTTTTTGTGGGAATGGGGGAATAAGAATTTGTCCGAGTTCATTAACCTTCTCTTTGATAGTAAAATGATATAGTTTTAGATGGTTGGAGGTAGGGAAATTATCTAAAATAACTTAAAAGATTGGATTTTAGAAAGTGAAATATTTCATCTCCTACGAATAGCCCTATACTGCACCACCCGTTCCCCAAGTATTAGGTGTGCGACACCCTTTTTATCTTGGAGGAGAAATAGAAATCCCGTGCACCATCTATTCCCGGATCCTTTCCCGTGTGATGCACAGGCATTTCTCATATCATAAAGCTCCCTATTAGTCCTATGAAGTATCCCAAGTGACTCCCAATGGATCCATGTGTTCTAAGACTTTTCTAAAGCTCCAAAACACCAAGAAAAGACTAAAAATGCCAAGTAATTTTCCAAGGTGTTACAGTGAACCACCCTGACCCCTAGTTAGAGGCATTGGTGCTCTCAATGGAGCCTACGAAGTCTTTTGAGGCCCCATCTGACTAAGTCGAGTTCAATGTCTCACCAAGTGCCTAGGGTTACCACAAGATTAATAAGATCTAGGAACCATAGCCTGTTGTGATGAATCAAAGGAATCAGAATGGTTGCCATGGCCTGAAGACCTCTAATGTGACTTGTGGGAACTCTGTCCAGAACTGTGGGAACCACGTACAATACGACCACCCTTGAACATATGCATAGTGCTTAAACTAGACCATGTGCCACGTGCCACGAGGTCTCCTTGATCTAATATCTTCTAAGGACCAAAATTTTGAAGTTAAACCTCTCAAATCACCCAGTCTTACATACTATCTCATACCGAAGATCCCAAAATCCAAAAGAATCACATTAATGGTCCAAATATAGCATAGCTTGACTACGAGGAGGGTAAATTTTTCATTTGGCATGAAAAGGTAAAAAATGACCGGGAGGATCATTACATCAGTATACCTAACCTTTTTTATTTATTTTTTGTACTAAATCATTAGGATACCCAATAGCCTACAGTGACAAACTCAGATTTTAGAATTATAAACTTCATAGTGAGTATGATTATTTATTATTATTATTATTATTAAAAATCCATTAAGATGGAGGCAATGAATTTAGTTAAATCCACAAAATTCACCCTAAATTCGTTTTTTATCGGCCCCATTACTAGATGTAATAAAAAGGCATAATACATGATAATACTGTTTAACTTGACCTTGTTTGACATTTATACTCTCCAACTTTAGTGTGCACAAGTAGACACATAAATTATCATAGTTGAAGTAGATGCCTCGTCTTACATGGAAAATCTTTTTTTGCGAGCATCTCAGTTCTCTAAAAGGTGTTGAACTTTAATATGTTCAAGTGCTTTTCTTCAATTTGAGCTCCTTAGAATTGTATACTAAGTCTATCTATATTAGAGGTACTATGAAGCTAATTACCAATAATATTTTGGTATTAGAGCCATTATTTTTGAATTGCAGTGATTGGTGAATACATGAAAATAAGACATGAATTAGATGGCTTAGGCAAGAATTTAAAGCTCTTGATGAGTGGCATAATCAATCCACGAAAGAATTTTGACAGATGTTAAAAAACAGATAAATTCCATTAGGGATGAAATAGAAAGAAGAAATTTCATTAGAGATGAAACAAAACCTGGAGGATCGGGAGGTTCTAACTATCGCATCAATACCAGGTACTCTTGTTTCTAATTTTCCAAATTCCATGATGATGATTTGAGGGGATGGAGCTATAGGTAGGATAAGTTTTTTTGAAGCTAGTAATACTCCTGATGACATGAAGGTTCGAGTAGCAGCAATTCATCCGAAAGGGAAGGCCTTCCAATGGCACTAGATGCATATGAAACCAAATTTTAACGTGCAAAATGGGAGGACTATATTACAGCACTGAGATATGGATTTGCGACCTACCTATCTGGACCCTCTATCTAAATGATATTAGGCAATCAGGCTCTATGCAACATTTTCTTGATCAATTTGATGAACTATTGAGTGAAGTAGACCTAACTAAGGATCAATCCATCAGTTTGTTAGCAGGGTTGAAACCAGAAATAGTTGTACAAGTTAGGTTATAGAATGCTAGGACACTAATTAAGGCTTACAATTAAGCCAAACTAATTGAGAAATCTTTAAGTCTGTAGAAGGCAAACAATTCTTCTTTCCAACACATGTCTAATAATTCCATCTAGCCAACTCTAAGAACCTCTTTTAACAAGTTCCTAAATCAAATTTATCAAGATTTTTTTCTATAAACCCTTCAATAAGTCTATTAAGGTGTTGACTGAGGTTGAAATGGATGAGGAAGATCTGGAAAATAGGCTTTAAGTCTCAGCGCATGCACTTTCAGGTATACATGATCATAGAACCATTAGGTTAGGGTGGAGGGCGGTGATTTCAAGAGAAAATGACACATATCTTGATAGACACAGATAGTACATATAATTTCGTTGACATGAAAATTGCCCAACTGTTCTTAGACTACATATACAAATTACATGATCTTCCTCAAAATAGGGTACATTATTTATGAGTAAATTTCTTGCAAGAATTATTTAGTGTTCAGAAATGAGCATTAGACCATTCTTCAATTTGTTACCCTCAGAATAATGGATAAAGTTAGGTTTTTAATAAATGTCTTGAGGGGTATCGAGGATGCATGTGTGGAGACTTGACTAAAAGATGATTTCAGTAGTTGTCACTTGTTGAATGATGGTACAACACTAGGTTTTATTCCACTACTAAAGTAATCATTTATGAAATAATGTGTGGTTAGCATCCTCTATCTACATTTCTTACTCTCCTCATACTTCAATAAATAAAACTGTGGATAGGAGCTTGAAGGCTAAAAAAGTAGTAATTACAGTATTAACTAGACACTCAGTACATAATAAAGCAATAGGATAACAAGAAAAGATTTGAAAGAGCTTTCATCCCAGGGGACTTGATCTCTGCCAAGCTTCAGCCATACAAATAAGTGTCTTCAGAGGGGCAATCCTACAAAAGATTGGACAAATATCTTATCACTTATAGTTGTCCCCCGATGCTAAAATTTGTCATGCATTTCATGTTTTCAAGTTGAAGAAATAAATTAGCTCCACATTTATTATGACTCATCTCTCAGTTTCACTTTCTACTCATGGTCATGTTCCATTGAAATCAAAACCTAGTCTTAAAGACAAAGGTAATCATTAAACAAAATATGTCGGTCACTCAAGCATTGCTGAAGTAGTTCAATTCTGCTCCGATTTACTTACTTTATAACAATAGTTTTTTTTGATCCATTGTAAGGACAAAAATGCTTAAAGAGAAAGGTAGTTGTTATATAACAAATAAGCTAGGGCATAAACAAGTCAAACTGACTTATTAGTCAAGGAGTTAGAATTCTGTTAGTAATGTAGCCAATTTCTACTTATGCATTTCTCGGTGATTATCGAAATAATAATCTTATTCTTATGCATATTTTAATTTTCTCAAAGGTGCTTGTGTGTATCTGTTCAGGGGCTTTTCTTTCTTTTCAGCTCCTTATGATTGCATAACGAAGCTCTATCTCCATTAGAGTTACTATGAAGCCAATCAACAGTAACACTAACTTAAACTTTTCCAACTTATAACATAAGTATGTCTAATCATCTCAGGGACCTCATGTAAAAGATTTCAAGTTAACCTATTAAGATTGTTTTATTAAAGAAGTTTTCTAGAATTCATAAAATTATATTTAGAAAAAGAGATTTAAGGGAAATGATATTTGAAGATGCATTTTATTGTATATGATTTTTCTCTATTCAAAGAGTTTAGTGCACCTTTTTTCTTTTGCACTTTTTCTTTTTAATTTATTTTTCTTTATGTATATTGGAGTTTCTATGATTTTTAACGGTCTTTTTAAAATGCTTTTGGTTAATTATTTTTCATAATTACTTTCTAACCCAACGTACATACAATTTGTTAATATTTGCCAAAAATATAAAGTGGTTACTTTTGACAAATTTAAAGAAGACATAATATATAAATGTATTTATTAACTTGGTTTTAACTTTCACCTACTATCTCTAATTTTAGTATATAAATAGAACACAATAAATTGAACAAGTAGATACACTTATTTTATGCCTAACATAATACATATTAGGCGTTATATAAAATGTCACATAAACTGTGAATTGCTATGCAGGACATAAAGCAAGATGCATGCACCATATTTTTTTGATTTTATACAAATTTAAATATTTATTTATGAACATCCAAAATTAAAAAGTATAAATAACCAAATTGAATTGCAGTATTATACCTTTTAAAGAATTAGAAAATTGCAACTTCCTTGAATTTACCGCAAACATAAATGCGAAAAGTTTGAGGGCTCAATTGCACTTTTACCCATCTACTGAGGACCATATACATATCGGAACACCAGCTCCCGTCCACCCCAAACCGCAGGTATGGAGGAAGAAGGAGGTGGAATCCGGCTAAGCAAGAGATTTTCCGACAAAGGAGGAGAAGTTGATTACAAAACTAAAGCTGGTACAGCATGGTCTCACTCTTTCCTTAACCAGAAACCTTGGCATCCTCTTTCTTACCCAAATCAACGTCGCAAGTGGATTGCTGAACAGACTCTTGCCCAGAGAGAACTACGAGCTGAAGAAATCTCCCGCGAGGTTTTTTTTTTTAAACTTTTAACCCTCGCCATTTAGCCCATTGCCCCAGTTCATCATTTCTATTCTCTTCATTGTCCATTTTGTTGATTTGAGGTTCTGTTAATTCGCTCGTTCTGTTGGTTTTGTGATTTGAGTTTTTGTTAGTTTGCCGGTTCTGTCGTTTTTTTGATTTGGTTTTGTTTTGGTTTGACTGATTTTTCAAGTATCTTAAGTTGGCTCACTGTTTTTATCTTCTCTTTTGGTGGGTGGGTGTGTCTTCAGTATGCTCGAGAACAGGAGTTTTTCCGTCAGACTGCTCTTGTCTCCAAGAAAGAGAAAGAAAAGGTAACCAGTAACCACTGTTATTCTTTTACTTGTTTAAAGATTTAGAATCAATGTTATAGTTGAAAACAAACAGGCATAAGATTTTGAGTGCCTTAAGATGTGAAAGAATCATCGGTATATTCTCTTCAGGCTTGTCATTGATACGAAGCAATTAGTATTTTGTAAATGTACAAACATAGGTGGTGAATTGAATATGTGGTGTTCTCGGATGTTCTTTGGGGATTTTGACTTGTTTGTGTGATGATGATATTAGATGGAGATGATGAAAGCTGTGAGCTTTATGTATGTGCGACCGCCTGGCTACAATCCTGAAAGTGCAAAAGCTGCCGAGATTGCTGACGAAGCAAAAAATCAGGGGCAGGGGCATGGCAGCACTTCGCAAGACACATCTGCTGCAGGGGCATCCACTTCTGGGTAATGCTGCTAAGCTGTTGTAGTTTTAGATGATTCTAAATCTCAAATTTTGTTAAAGAGACTGAAGGGTCATGTATCATGATTATAAAATTTGGATTCACTTTGATACTTTAATTCTTTCATAGGAGACTTGAAGTGCCACCTGCTCAGGAGAAAAAAAGACCAAGAGCAAAGGATGTTTTCGGCCGTCCTTTGCCAACAGAAGAGGAATTTGAAGTGCTTAAAAATGCTCCAAGGTCTTTTTTTTTCAGGGTTGATAACCAAATTACGAAGTTATTTGTGACATCAATTTTTCAGTTTGTAAGCTATTTGATTGGTGAGTTGAATTTGAGAAGCTTAAATAGTTTACCAGATTGTTCGGCTAAAGCTGCGTAGAACCACTTGTTGTTATAGCATTTTGATGAGCTATATCATATTCATACTTGTTTTTCTCCTCTTTCTCCCTTTCAAGGATCTGTATGACATCAAAGTAGGTAAAATGCTTCTCTTGTGAGCTGGAAAGGGAACATTTCTCCCTTAAAACTCAATTAGCGTCCACTATCGAATTTCAAACATTAGTTATATTGCTGTATAGAACTTGGAGGAAAATGGATGCTGACAAGACATGTATGGAGTAATTTGTCTAGCTATCAACTTCTCAAATGTTGATTCCATAGGTACTCTTTTTTGTTGTTGTAATAAGTCAAAGGTAATCGTCACTTCTTCACCAAGATGCTGTTATTACCTTTAAGCACAGTTATCTAAGTTTAGACTAAACATGTTTGTGCCTTTGTCAATGTTATTGCCTAAGCGGCTTTCACCTCCTTTTTATCAATTCTGCTACTTTTTTAGTATCCTTGCTTTGGAAATAGGATGCGAGCTAAAAGTAGTGTTTATACAGGGTTATGAGAATCTGAGGCATTCCACTTGTTAGCAAGGTGATTGCATTTTATTTTAAAAGGAAGTATGCAGGGTGACAAAAGGAAATGCGATGGAAGCACTAAGAATTGAGAGATGAGGGATTAAGGTAAGCTAGAATTTTTACAAGATGAGAACTAATGTCTCAGTCGAGAAGATGACAACCATCAGATCTTACTTTTATCCTTTGTATTCCCTTATTTGAACCATCAATTAGTGGTTATGGCTAATTTCCTGGTTAGCCCTGACTTTATGATCTTGTAAGAGAAAACAAAGCTTAAAGAAGTTATAAAGGGAAAAATCAACCCGCAAATCCTAATTCCTCTCGCTTTCTACTTCAAAGAAGAACTAGAAGTGCATCATTCTTGTCCTTTCTACGCTTCAAACCATCGAAGCATATGCCTTGACCCAATGATGTGGTCTTGGACCATAGAGACTAGAGTTAATGTGCCTTCACTTCATACCACCTTAATGCCATTCTAAAATATTTTCTGATGAGAATTATGTTTCCAGAAGCTCATTTTTCACTGAGAATGAAATAGATGAGAAGTTTACTTTTTATTTTCGACCCCAAACAAGTTTTTCTAGATTCACTTCAGCGTTCCAAATGTTTAGTGATCTACATCTACTGCCATCGAGGATCTTGTTGTCAAGAGGAATCTAAGAGTCTGAGTTGCTATACTATTGGATGGATCTAATTTTTTGGGGGCGGATAAGTCACTGGATGGATCTTACTAGTCCTTTAAAAAGGTTGAGTTACCTTTATTTAGAATTCTCCTTGTAATAGATACATTTATCCTTTGAAATCCTAAAGGGCTTCTTGCCATGAGACATTCAGGTAGGTGTGGAATGATGTTCTTATTTCATATCTTTTGAATCACCTTAAGGAAGAAGGTTATTTGAACTATGGATATTTTCTTTCCAAGAAGAGCATCGGGTGGGAAGGAAATCATTGTCTAGACTCCACAAAGGAAATGCTGTAATATTTTTGTTATGCAATAGGCACTAAGGGATGGAAGGGTAATAAAATGGAGAACCTAAAATGAAATACCTCAAATAGTCTTTTCTAGTTTCCTTCCTACAATAATTTTAGTATTTTCAAGTTGCAACATCTTAGGACTGGACTCGTCCAAGGGAATTTTGGAAATTAAGAGGAGGAGGAAGAAGAAAGACCTGGTGTATGATATTCAACTTAAGAAAACATATAATACAATGTTAAAAGATGCCTTTTGGGGTTGGTGTTAGGGAAGAGAGAAATTTGTATAGAAAAATATAAATGTCGTAAAACACATGTTTTCACGCCTCGAGTCTAAACTTTGAATGGTATACAGTGCTCAGAAGTCACGTGTAACTCTAAGATAATTATTGGTTCATGCATGCTCTATAAATCATGAAATAAATACTACATGGAAGCATAAAAAAGTCATATCGTGAAAATTTCTTAAGGAAGAGGTGATTGGCACTACGGATATTTTCTTTCCAACAAGAGCATCAGGGAAAGGAAATCATTGTCTAGACTCCACAAAAGGAAATGTTGTAACTTTTTTTGTTATGCAATAGGCACCAAGGAATGAGAGGGTAATAAAATGGAGAACCTAAAATGAAATACAGCGAATTGTTAAGCTTTTCTAGTTTCCTTCCTACGATTATTTTAGTATTTCCAAGTTGCAACATCTTAGGCTCTAACGTCCTAGGGAATTTTTTGGAAATTAAGAGGAAGAGGAGGAATGACCCGGAGCATTATATTCAACTTAAGAAAGCATATAATACAATGCTAAAAGATGCCCTTTGTGGTAGGTGCTAGGGAAGAGAAAAATTTGTATAGAAAAATATAAATGTCGTGAAGAACATGTTGTCACGCCTCGAGTCTACACTACACTCTGGACTGCATACGGTGCTTAGAAGTCACATGTAACTCTAAGCTAACCATTGGTTCATGCAGCTATAAATTATGAAATAAATACTGCGCGGAAGCATAAAGAAGTCATATCATAAATAAATGAACAAGGTAAAGCTCAAGCATCAACTGACAATGCTGGACCCAAAATTGGCTAAGCTGAATACTATGACTGTTTCTAAAAACCTCTAACATAATATTTAAGAAGTTGCTGGGACAAGCTTCCAGCTAACTCTAAATCAAACAATAACTGAAATGAATAAATGTCTAGTCTGAAGGAAGAACACATGAAATCCATGTCGTTGGAAGATGAAGACTCACCAAAAGTCATCTAGTAATCTAGAGCTATTGAACGTCCGGTAGCAAGTCACTGATCCTGAATGCTTGAATCTACATCATAGAAGGATGCAGTGAAAAACATTGTCAGTATATGAAATATACTGGTACGAAAGTTAAGTAGCATAAAACATTTTAATATAACGATAAACTGTAAAACATGTGATTGAGTCTGAGAGATAGGGATCATGTGACATATCTTAGAAACTGGAGTATCATGCTTGAAATGACACTTTAATGGTAAAAGTCTTGTTGTGATTATAGTAAGATAAAACAGTTCAAACAGGAATAAGATGAGAGTTTTTCTTAACCAACATATGCAATGTGAGCTCATGACATCCAACGTAGTAATCCCACGTTGGGAGAGTTACCCTATATTTTGCCAAGGTGTAGAGATTACATGAAACATGAATTAATCGATCATAAAAGCCACTTGGAGGTTAGACCTCTTGGATAACTTATTCAACCTATGCGGATAACACAGTTGAGGAATTGGGTGTCCGAACCCGCATTTCTCTCAGTGCTAAATACTCCTCCCAAATAAGACATGCATATAAACTTAGGCTCATAATAACTTGAAAACTAGTGTCTTCTTGCTTGTTCTTGAATATCATGTCATGATCATGTTGATTCTTGATACTTGAATTTATTCTGTTTGTGGGATTCATAATAACCAATAATTGAATTTTAGCATGAGACATGTAAAACATGTGTAGTATCATAAAATTTGTGAGAATAAAACTAGTTCAAGGACGGGTACATATTCATGGGATCATAGGTTTCGTGTAAATCATGCATATGACATTTAAACATACTAAGAAACATAATTCATAAACATGAAGTAGCAAAATACTAGCTGTGAACACTTCAATATTTATTTTTGAAATTAGTTTTGGGCGTGGCGGTGGAAGAATTCAGTGGTGGATAGCCTGCATACTCGATAGAGAATAAGCCATGAAAAAAATGACTCTTAGCACCTTAAACTAAGAACCTTAGGTTGAATTGGAGAAGCTTGTACGTGCCTTTTTCTTCAAACTTGAAAGTGAGTATGTAAAAGATTTTTTTTAAGTGCTTGGACTTATATATGGTCCTTAGGGAAGCTTAAAACGACGTCGTATTGGGCATTAGAATAGGAATTTAGCAAAAATCCCTTAAAAAATGGAGTACAAAATTGAAAAATACACATACTGGAATTGGGTGTGGGCCGTATAATGGAGTACAAAACTGAAAAATACACACACTGGAATTGGGTGTGGGCCGTATAACTCATTCCCTAGGAATGGATTGTGCGCTGCGCCACCCACAACAGAGCTGAGGTAGTAAGCTCCGGCCGTTAGTGGCGCGGGCCCCATTTCGGGCAATACATGTACACGGGTTATTTCTTGGTCCGAAGCTACTTTTTAGCACCAATAATCTACCTAAAGGATTTTTAATAGGTTCATGGGTTCCAAGGCTTGTTTTCGGAACTTTGAAAAGCCTAAAAAAGACTAAGAATGTTGGGAGAAGTCTTCAAGATGTTACACATGTACAAAGAGGTTGTCAATAGTGAATTATGTCGGAGAAGCAAAGTACTTTTCTATAACTTTGGGTTTACACTTGGTGTTTGCATTAAGCCAAGATGAGTTAACTAGCCAAGCAGTACATGGACGATGTCCCATGTTGTGTATTATTTGCATACATACTGTGCTAATTGATGATTCTACTGAGGGTAATTAGAGAAGCACATTAGAGAATAGTGGTTCCTTGGATAAGGAAAAGTAACACGCTACTAGTTGATCATTGATCAGACTGAAGGAAGTGAAGAGAGGTGATATTACACATGATTGGAATGCCTAGATGCAAACAATGTAAATGGTTAAGCTCGATATTTAAGGAAAATGCTATGGGAGGTGAATATGTACCACATAGAATGAAAATAGATTGGTTGAAGTGAGAAGTGCTACCAGATAGGATGATGCCAACCAAAGTGTGTGCAAGTTTGGTAGCATAATTGTAAGATAGGCAATGTTACATGAGAGTGACTGTGGTGCATCTAAGGTCTAGTATGTCCATTAAATGAGTTGTTGCAAAAGTGTTAGATGTTAAGGTGGATGCGCGGTCATACAAGATTTGATAAGATTAGCAATGAGCACGTTAGGAAGAATTACAAGCAACACATGTCGAGAATAAAATAATAAAAGGCCATTTTTAGATGATTTATCTTATAATCTAAATGCTTTTTTCCTGAAATTATCATATATTTTTGCTTAAAAATTCATATATATATATTTTTTTTGCAAGAGAAAAGTTATTTTTTTTTAAAAAATCAGATATATATATGACTTAAAAAATAAATTAAATACTTAACCATGCCCATGATTAAAAAAATGTTAAAATATAAATAATAAATTGTTTAACTTTATTTTATTTATCAAAACTAAAAATTAAAGTAACTAAAAAAATTTAAAGAAAATATTATAAAAAATTAATTATTTCAAAAAAATTATAATTTTAAAAGTTTGTTAATTATGAGCTAATTTAATTAATTTGTCCTAACAACTTACACATATCATGATAATAGCATGCCACTTAGCATCATCCAAAGCAAGACTTTCTTGTTTTTAATTATATATATAGATTATTGAATACTTAACTGAGACAGGTCTAAATGGAGTGACGTGAATTGTGAGGATTCATATCTAATTGGGATTAAGCTGAGTTGTCCGAACCTTTTTCTGATCTTTGATTGGCTTCCTTTGGGGTAATTACTAAATAGTTTCTTTTCATTGAATAACCAATGCTTTCTTTTGAGTTAAAACATACTGCAAATAATGCAAATAATTTGATTGTGTGATTAAGATTTTTCTGTTAACAGGTATTCCCCGTCTTTCATCTGCCTTTTTTAAAAATATTTTTTTATCTATTAATTTTTTCTGACAGGTAAATTAAAGATTTTATAAATGCTTGCACTAAGTTAGTGCGAGAAAACATAACTACAAAGTTGTGCAGATCCTTGTATCTAAAATTGCATCAACATCCTGTAAAATAACTAGGTTGCACCAAAAAACTAGCAAAATGATACATCTTTGTTTAACACTATAAATTTCTCTATCGTCTTGCAAAATAGATTCTGTTAAGCCAAACAGTCCACCAAATGGCTAGAGCGATGGTATTCCAGGTTCTTGTTGTTTTTTGCACAAACCTTCCAACATTAGAGTAGCTCCAAAGTGAATTTTGGCATGAACTAGACATGCGTAAGATTGACAAAAAGAACAGCTGACGAGCAACTCTACAATGCAAAAAAAGGTGGTTTACGTCTTCAGAGTGCTCCACACATGTGGCACCTACTAGAAAGCTGATATCCTCTCTCTTGAAAGTTGGAATAAGTGAGACAATGCTCTCTAGCCACAATCCAAGAGAAGCAAGAGATAATCAAAGGAGCCTTCCAGCCAAAAATTTTATCCTGTTGGTACTTGATTCCGGCTTCCTGTAGCAGTTTCTGACTGTAAATAGACCTTTTGGGATGTCCCTTCCATCTAATAGAGTCTACTTTGTTGTAGTCCAAAGCTATGTTTCTTCACAGCTGAAGCAAAAGAGAAACCCGCTACTTCCTGATCATTTATATTCCTTCTAAGAAATAGATTCCTGCTTTGTGTTGAATAAAATTCGGCATTTACTACATTGTGCTGTGTTAATACTCAGTGTCTCTGTCTATTATTGTGCAACTAAACTTATGGCAGCATTGGCCTTCTGGTTACCAAGATATTAATGCTGATAATTGTTCTCACCTCTAGGCTGGAAACAGGTGTTGTCGGAAGGGCCAAACCCTTTGGAATTGAGATACGAAATGTTAAATGTGTCAGATGTGGAACCTTTGGCCATCAGAGGGGTGATCGTGAATGTCCATTGAAAGATGCTATAATGCCAAATGAAGAGAGTCGAATAAAAAGAGATGATCCTTTAACTGCTATCCTGGCTCAGACAGATGCTTCTGAGGTAAAGTGTTCTATGTATGTTTGTGTGCATGTACTCTTTTTCGTTTTTCATAACAACCCTTCCCCAACAGAAGTCTCGTTTATACCTATCGGTTGAAATTTGATTAGAATTCTTAGGGTCCAATAAGAATTGCATGTTTGGCATAGGTAATGGACTGATGTCTAACATACCGTTTATGACTTGACCAGATGACCTCCCAGAAATAAAGTTTAGAGGAACGATTGGTTAAAACAGTGAATTTAATGGAGGTAGATTAAGAATCAGGTACCAGAATGCTGGAAAACTTCACTTGTTCGAAGAAAAATAACTTGTTGAACTTGTCACTAAATGAAGTGGAATCAGAGTTTGTTATCTTCTCAAAATAGTAGGTATCAGAAGATTGAAAATCCCCTTGGAGAAAGAAATGCTCTAGGATAGTGCCTTATCTATTCTTTAAGGATGCAATTTCACTTAAAGCGCCCCTCGGTTGTTCTATAAGGATGCCAAACCTTTTCTTTTCCGGCATCAGAACGGGGACTGAGACAAAGTGAGATCCATTCTCACATTTTCTCTTTATTCTAGCAATGGAAGGCTTTGATAGCATGATGAGAATAACTACACAAAACAGTTGGATCAAGGGTTTTCATATAGGAGATGAAATAGGGGGTGGAGAGGAGGTTAGTCATTTTCTCTATGCAGATGATACTATCATCCTATGTGAGCCAGAAGCTGAACAAGTCAATCAGATCAGATTGAAGCTGATCTTATTTGAAGCTGTATCAAGCCTAAGGGTCAATTGAGGAACAAGCACTCTGATTCCTGTCAAGGAGGTGCCTTAAATTCAAGGATTGGCTAGCATTTTGGGGTGCAAAATAGAGAAATTGCCAACAACCTACCTGGGAATGCCACTAGGAAGCAAGCATAAAGCTTTGGAGATATGGGTGGGGTTCTGGAAAAAGCAGAAAAGAATTTATCATGATGGAAGGCTCAATATCTATCCTTAGGGGGTAGAGTGATTTCGATAAACTCTGTTTTGGATTAACTATCTACATATGCTATGTCACTATTCCCAATCCCTTCTAAAATTGTCAAAAAACTGGATAGACTTAGAAGAAACTTTCTCTGGTCATGGAGGAAAGAGGGAGAGGGCAAGGGATATTGTCTAGTGAAATGGAACACTGTGATGCTGAGCAAGGAAAGAGGGGGACTGGGTGTTAGAAATCTGGGAATCCAAAACAAGAACCTTTTAATAAAGTGGTTGTGGAGGTATATGTGTGGGGAAAGAACACCTTGGAATGAGGTGATTGTGGCAAAATATGGTGAAGTAAACCGATGGTGTATAAAGGTAGTTTCAGAACCCTATGGATGGGAGTATGGCGGACAATCAGAGCTTTATGGAATTCTATAAAAGAGAATATATTTCTCAAACTGAGAAATGGCAACAAGATTAAATTCTGGAAAGATGGATGGATTGATCAAACTCCTCTTATGTGTATCATTTCGAGATCTTTTCTAAATCTGCAACAATCTTGAAGTCAGAGCATGTGAATGTTGGACAACTCAAGGCTGGACCTGTCTTTCAGGAGATTATTGAATGATCGGGAAGTGGATAGTGTGACCTCTCTACTGGAAAAATTTGGGGGAACCAACCTAGTTTCAAATGCACTAGATAGGGTCATATGGAAGCACAGTAAAAATGGTATCTTCACAGTAAACAGTGGTTACAAGAATCGATACAAGATGGGGTTGGAAACTATCACCATCACTGGGAGAGTAATGGAGAGGACTGATTCCCACTAAAAGTGATATGCTTCACTTGGTTAGTTATCAAAAGAGCCCACTTAAATCGAGAAGTTCTATAGAGAAAAGGAATGCAACTAGTCCCCAGATGTTTGATGGGAAAACAAAGAAGCACCTATTTATATATCGCAAATTCACTAGACAGATCTGGGAGCTTTTCCTCAACATCACAGGCCTCAGTTGGACCATGCCAGAACACACTTCTGAACTTCTTAGTTGCTGGATCAAAAGGGGGGTTAGCAAGACTCAAAGAAGTGGTGCAAGCTAATACCATCATGCATACGGTGGTCAGTGTTGGAAGAAAGAAATGAGAAATAGAGAGATGTTTTGAAGATAGATCCAATTCCTTTAACTTTGTTAAATAGAGTTGTTAACTATCTTTATTTTTTTAAGGTAAACAACTTTATGTAGAAGATGAAGATCAAATTATAGAATTAGGACTGTGAATTTTTGGTGTGGGCCAGCATGTCCTTAATGGTAATGAATACAACTTTACCAATATTCCCCAAAAAATAAAAAGAATTTGAACTTGAAACTCTAACGTTGAAAGGTTGTTCTGTTTCTTGTAGTTTGTAGAAATCAAGGCGTAAATCTGCTCATCTTTCCAATTTCACAATTCGTTAAGTCTTCAAGTCTTTTGGCTCTCTTTCATTTTTCTCTCTACATCTCCAGGATTACAATTCATCATTTTAAATTTTCCATTCACTGTACACTATCCACTTTCTAGGGACAACTTGGTCAGCATACTAAAAGAAAGAGCAACCAATTAAGCTGAAATGATTTTATCAAGTTACATAATTTTCTACATATCCTCTATTGTTTCATGCCCTTTGAAAGGGTGAAGGGTTTTAATGATATGCTTGAGACCTTCAAAAGGGAACAAAAAGAAAGTAGGAGGAAGCTACTTAGAGAGATCCTAACAAATCTACTAGTTCGAGTTCATCTGTTTCTATCTTCTTACACCAATAATAAACAGATACAATACAATTCCATTTAACGTGATGAATGGAATTGGACCTATCTTCAAAGCTTCTGCTATTTCTCTCTTTCCATACATTCCATCATATTCAGTGTGGGATGATCTTCCACCATCTCTGCGACTCTTGCCTCCGCCTCTTATAATCCAGCAACATAGCAGATCTGCAGTGTGCTCAGGCATGGTCCATTTTGTGTCTGTGAGGGTAAAGAATAAGGCCCATAACTGTGCAGTGAATTACAATGCAAAATAAGGTGACTGATTGCTTCCTCTATATCTCCACAAAGTTGGTATCGGGAAACTATAATCCGCCCCTTTCTCTTCAAAAAGCCTTGTGTTCGGCAAGCCTTTCTTACTACCTACCAAGTTAAGCATTTTACTTTAGCTGGAGCTATGTTTACAAACGTCGTTCCACAAAATTTGTTTCTGTTTGCTGTGCATTACTTATCTCATATGCCGTCCTAACAGATTTTTTCCATCATCTTGTTGTGCTTCCATCTCATAGAATCTGAATTTCAGGTAGTGACTGAGAAACCCTCTAGCAGAAGAAGCATGTTTGCCACCCTGTCCACCTCCCGATCATCAATAATCTTCTAAAAGAAAGATGCCATCCATGATCCAGTACAACATTTTTTGACAGTTATCTCTGATTGTTCTCCTTGCCCCACTTCCATAGGGCATAGAACTAGTATTGCTACTCCATGGGTTGTTCTTACCTCATTTAACTTTGATGATCTCCTTCTAAAGAGCCTGGACTAATTCACAGTATCTCCTAACTCCAAAGTCATTTCATCAGAAGGTTATCATCCTGTCTCCTTAGATTTTTTCCCATCCATTTTCTAAAATGTTGGGTAGATACGTATTCTCGTTCATGCTTGATTGAGTTCTCAAAACCAAGCTGTGACGCTCTTTCTAGCATGCATATGTTTACAATCAAGTCTATGTTCGTTCCTACCTTCTCAAAGCCATGTTGAGAAGCTCATTCTTGGACATGTATGTTTTCAATCAAGTCCACACGTGATCCTCAAAATTTGGTCCCATGTGTTGGAGGATGTTGAAGTATATGATATCCCACATCAAGTATAACAAGGCACTCTTCGACCTGAAGGGTTTATAAAGGGCTTGATCTTCTTCGTTCATTCGTTTAAGGTTTTTGGTCGTGTACCTACATTTTCCCCACAAGCTCATCAAAACGAATTAAAGGAAATGAAGGGAGTAAAAAGTAATGTATGAATCATGTGGTTCCCCTGGAAAACCGAAGTCTTAAACTTCATTAATTGTACAGATTCTTAATTAAGGGGTGAACCTGGCCTGGGAGCATTGGAAAGGAATGAAACATGGAACTTTGTGGAAAACCAAGCCCCCTATATCTTTTTCATGAATTTACTTTTAGAGCCGCTCAGTGTAAAAATGATTTTTTATCTGTAATACTTTGTCCTGCTTTTCTACTCAAACAAACAAGGGAAGGGACTTCCGCTTCCTATGGAGTTGTTTCACCAAAAAAGTGTAAAGTTCTTTCACCAAACTAAAAGATCCTAACGTCTCATGTCTGTTGCTTGGCCTTCTCTGCAGCCTTTGAAGTGGGAGCTCAAACAAAGGCCTGGAATCAGTCCTCCACGTGGTGGATTCGAACTGGATGACCCCAACCAACAGATAGTTGCTGAGGACATATTTGATGAGTACGGAGGTAAATTCTACTTTCCGTGGCCTGTTGTTGTTGAGCTTAAATTCCTTAGTAGTGTTTTATGTAGATTGAAATATTGAATCGTAATACCTTGGTTGTTATGCAGGATTTCTTACTGGGGATATTGTACCTGATTTGCTGGCCAGTTTATCAAGCAAACCAAAGAAGAAAAAGAAGTCCAGTAAAAGCAAGAACAGAAAGCGATCTTCACCAGCTAGAACAGATCTACATGATGATAAAAAAATTAGTTCATCTTCAGATGATGATAGAGGAAGACCACTGAAGAAGAAAAAGAACAAGAAGTCTGGAAAGCAGTCCAGGTCTCGTGAGGATTCTGATGGGCATCGGAGACAAAGTAACAAACGGAGACATCCACGGTCAAGTTGGGGAAAGCATTCCGAGTCAATTTCAGGGGATGATGATAATGACCGGCATCAAAAAAGGAGTAACAGACACGGACGTTCACGGTCAAGTTCACCCGAGCCTGAAAATGGAGAAAATAGGAAGAAGAATCATCACTGCAAGTATCATGATTCGGAGGACGATTATGATCACAGGAAGGAGAATCGTCACCACTATTATCATGACCCAAAGGACGATGATAACGACAGGCACCAGAAAAGGAGTAACAGACATAGACTTTCATGGTCAAGTTCATCCGAGCCCGAAGATAAGGATCACAGGAAGAAGAATCATCCCTCCTATTGTCATGACTCAAAGGATGATGATAATGACAGGCATCAGAAAAGGAGTAACAGACACCGACATTCCCGGCCAAGTTCACCCGAGCCTGAAGATATGGAACAGCAAAAGAAGATTCGTCACCACCATTATCACGACTCAAAGGACGATGATAATGACAGGCATCAGAAAAGGAGTAACAGACATGGACGTTCACGGCCAAGTTCACCCAAGCCTGAAGATAAAAAACACGGTAAGAGGAATCATCACCACCATTATCATGACTCAGGAAGACTATGATAACGACAGGAATCAGAAAAGGAGTAGCAGACACAGACGTTCAGAGTCAAGTTCACCCGAGCCTGAAGATAAGGAACACAGGAAGAATCATCATCACCATCGTCATCATTGCAGTGGGCAGCAGCACATTCATTCTGATTATTCATGATCATGAAGTTATAATATCTAAGATGTTTCCTCCTATAAAGGAGCTCTAGGGCCCACATGTGATGTAAAACAGGTAAGGAAGAAAGGTGAACCGCATAAAACCTGTGAAAGAAAGTGATCAGTCCAATCATGGAGTTATCTCGATGCACCTGTGTCTTTGCAAAGTTATGTTATATGGCTATCAATTTGGGTTTCTTTCGTATAGATTCTTTTGGGTTACCAGCTTTTCTGCTTTCTCTATTGGTTTGGTGAATGTAAATTTATGATATAGTTTTAGTTTCTGAATGCCAAGGTGATGTGATTTTTCCGACAGAAGTAATTTTCCCAGGATAGTTATGTTGCTGCTTACTGAACTCTTGTCACTCTACCTAGATCTTCCCAATATTCTGAAAAATATTTAAAACCTCCACTTTTTGATGGTCATATAGTCTAACTCTTTTGTGGCATTTGTATTTAAAAAATATTTTCCTGAATTAATAAAAAGGTTTTTGTGCACAATTACCTGTTTCGCTTTGCAAAAAAGAATTTCAAATGGGATTTTCAACGGCGTTTCTCAGTTTTAAAACATTCAGAAATGTAATTTTTATGATCTTTATCTGCTGGAGGTTTCCACAGCAACAGAAACAAAATGAAATGCGGCAACTCGTACAAAGAGTACTACACAATAACGTGTATATTAAGTCTAGGGGGTGACAACTGGTCATGTTGGGTTAAATTGGGTGGGTTCAAAACCAATTTTAATCCAACATGTTTATTTTTACTAAATTTAATTGTGTTATTTTTCTTATAAAATGATTTAGTATCTAATAAGATAATTATTTTTTATTATTATGTCTATATATAACCTATTAAATTTTATTTTTTTTTTAAATATACTTTGATAAAATTTCACATGACTCAATTTTTAATAGGTTGAAATGGGTCGGGGCAAAAAAGGTTGAGCTAATAAATGAGCTGGTCAATAACCAGCCCAAATTTAAATGGATTAGGTCAGGTTGGGCGAGTGGGGTTTGATTTTGCCATTCTTAATTACGTGATACTTTATTTTTAATAGTTGAATCAAACCTAAGTCCGTTTTATTGAGAAAAAAAATAAGTTCATAAATAGTCAAAAACTCAAAAAAACTGGTTTGAGGGGGGGGGGGGGGGTTAATAGTCATACTTTATTTAATTTATAAATTGGGTAAGTAACGGAATTCAATTATTTGTATAAAATATATTATTACCTAAAATTATCTCAACAGCATTAAATTCAAACAAAGGAAAATCGCTGAATTAATTGTAAAACTATACCCTATAAAATAAAAAATTTATGTGTTTTTTAATGCCACCAATAAATATCCTAAAATCCATTGAAGTGCAAATCAGAGAAATAAAAATAATTTACGCCATTGAAAATCATTAGGTACCAAATCTTTCTTTCCAAGAGTCAGTTAGGTTATATTTCTCGTTTAATATGAATTTTAATAAATTGTATGAATCTTTATAATTGAGGTATTGTGTAGATTTGAAGTATATTCAAGTTGGTGTTTGTGTTATACAATCACGATTTTCTGTATAAAATAATTTACTTGCATTGTATAAACTTTGAAACTTCTCAATTTGAAGTTTCTAACTCGCTGCTATAGTTTTTTTCTATAATGGAGACTCGATTAAGTTTCTTGGAGAAAATAAATTTTATTTATTGTTGTGTGTTTTATTTTAAGGTCATTGTATATGAATGTGAAAAATACAATGTTGGATTGTATAGTAAATTAGTAATGTCTATCCATGTGTATTTGGTTTGACCGAGGTTGTATATGGAAGTAAATTGTACATACTGTTGCCGAATGTTAATTTTATATCTCATATGTGAGTTATTTGTTATTAGTTGTTTATGTATGTAAGTTGCATAATTAAAATTGTATATGCAGTTTGGCTGTTCATGATTCTGATAATATCAATTTTCATAAATTTATTTGTGAATTTCGTTATTTTTAAACATAGGTGATTAAATATAAACATGAATAAATTAGTTGTGGCATTAATACACTTGAGGAATGAAGTGATCAAATTACATGCGGCTACTATGAAGTGGAAGATTGTTATTAGGGAGTCTGGATCATACATGAAATTACTTGATTTGATTGCAAAAAAATTTGATATTGATTTAAATGTGACTGCAATAAAATTTGATATTGATTAAAATGTGATTGCAATGGCCTTGGGCTGTATTAAAGACCAAGATTTTTTAGCTAGAAGAATATTGCTCTGACTATTATAAGTCAAAAGAAATGTTGTAGATATATGATGTACGCACATACTTTATGTCGGAGAATGATGATTGAAAGATATCAAATCACATTCAGAAAGAGGTGGTGCTGCCATCCAAATACAAGCGACCTGCTAGAAGGCCACCGAAGATGAATTGTGGGAAAACTATGAGTGAAATAACTCGAAAGAAGAGCACAATTTATTGTAATGCCTGTGGATTAACCGGTCATATAGATGTTCGTATAGAAAGAGAGCTACGTGTATATGAATTCTTATTGTTCTATTCTCATTGAAAAACAATTGAATATCTTGTGTTGAATTACGAAGATTTATAGACTTTTGTATAAAAGCCTTGTTGAAATAATTTTTAATAAAATTTTTTTTTTTGTTAGATGGTGATTGAATTAGTACTTGTGTATACTAGTAAGTGATCTAATTATTTTGCTTTTTTGTGCATATACAACTGAAGACCAACATAATTGTACGTTGGTTAATTTTATTCTATATACAACTATTAATTAATGAATACAATTGTACTTGAAAAAAAATGACCAAATCCCATATACAATATCAGAACTAAATAAAATTATAAAAACATAATACAAATTGTTCAGCTTGAATTGTATTTTAGTTCATTTTATTAAATATACAACTGAAAATTAATGGACATAATTACACATAGTATACGTGTTGTAATATACAAGAGGAAACGATCTCATCATATATATAACTAGGAAACATATATACAACTTGAAATAAATGACCAACACCCACATACAACACTATAATTAAATAACTATATACAAAGATAATATATTTTATTTCAGTTTAGTTGCATTTCAGTTCGTTTAAATGGTTGAATACATTTAGTTGTATAATTCTTAATACTGACTCAGTTAATTGGTTAAATTTTTAGAATTATACATCTTTTAGAATGACAGTGCATAAATTATATAAACCATACAATTAATTGATTGAGTTGGTTTAGTTGTATAATTATACAACTTGCATATTAGAAGTGACTGAAATATTTGAATTATACATTTTGCATGTTGAAAGTGACTAAAATGTATGAAATATACATTTCGCTAAACGGAAGATAATGAATTGTATAAATTATACAATTAACTCATTTAGTTGGTTGACTTGTATAAATTATATAATTTGCATGTGCAACGTGCCTGAAATTAATGAGTTATATATTTTGCAGAATGAAAGTGCCTTAGATGTATAAATTATACTACTGACTTATAGAAAAGGATTAATGTTAAAAATTATACAATTTGCATTTTGTAATTAACTGAAATGAATGAATTATACATTTTGCTGTAGAGAATGCTTGAAATGTATAATTTACACAATTGACTAATGAAGAAGTTGAATTGTATAATTATATAAACTATACAATTAACTGATTGCGTTGGTTTAGTTGTATAAATTATACAACTTGCATGTTGAAAATGACTGAAATGTACGAAATATACATTTTGCTAAACGAAAAAGTATAAATTGTATAAATTATACAATTAATTGGTTCAGTTGGTTGAGTTGTATATGTTATACAATTTGCATGTTTGAAGTAGCTGAAACGTACGAGTTATACATTTTGCAAAATGAAAGTGCTTGAGATGTATAACTTATACAAATGACTAAATAAAGATGATTGATTGTAAAAATTATACAATTTGCATGTTGTATAAATGAACTATACAATTACTGAAGGAAAGTGCCTGAATTGTATATTTCTTACAACTGACTGTACGAAGATGTTGAATTGGATAAATTATACAATTTATATATTAATGGTACCTTAATTTTTTTTAAATGCAATTTGAATATTAACCAATATCTTTGAAATGAAATGTATTTATACTTGAGTATAATAAAAATTGTAACATTTGGTTAAAGTTTGAAATAAGTTGGATTTTTTTACTTTAATCTATTATTATATATAAAATAAATTATAAAAATATTAAAATGTCAAAATACAATTCAAATTATATAATCGACATTTATATAATTTCAATAATTTATATAAAATTTAAAAACATCAAAATACATTAAGATTATACAATCTCCTATTCGATTTTTTTTTCAATGAACCCGCCCTCAACCTCCGTTCCACCTCATCCGACGAATCTTCTTTCAAATAAAACTCATTTCGCTCATCACTGCTGTAACCAAACAAACCCAACAACAACCAACAGCTCAACGAAACAGCCACAACCGCAGCAAAATTGACTACGTCAGAGTTTGAAAACTTCGATAAAACAGCAACCAAACATATCCCGATCCATCACCAGCCCCAGGCGAAAATCCACCGGAAGACCCACCAAAAAACATCAAACGCTAATACCCTTTGTCTTCTATGATCCAGAACTTCCAAACCACCACTTCTCCTCCGTCCAAACCACCACCCAACACTAACCTATTTTTCAGCCAACTCCGTTCAGTCAACACCACATAGAAACAAAATAGATGATATTATGAGAAAAAAAACTACAATCGAAAATTACACTAAAAAAAAATAAGCCTTTCAATGAGCGAGTATTTTTCATAATAAAATAAAACGTCGATAAATTAGAGAAAAATTTATGCTAATGTGAAGAGTTTGATGAGAAAGTGAGAGTAATTTGGGGGGGGGGGGTTACACTGAACGACGAATTTTAGGCATGTAAAGGATTTAAAAAAGAAAAA
>JBDJHY010000106.1:13374677-13385442 GCA_039654485.1 Withania somnifera | reverse complement strand
AGTTTTACCGATTTACAATTACTTTTTCCCCTTAACTTGGATATATATTATATTCTAACGATATATTTATAAACTAATTAACGATATATACTAAAGATATATACTATATACTAACATTGTATACGAAATATGCTATATATACACCATATATATACTATATATATAAGATATATACGACATACAATATATATATATATTATATATTAAAAAAAAATATTGAGTCAAGACGGACCGGACCAAAATGGTCAAACCAGACCGGCCATGAACCGGCCCAGATGGCCTGAATTCAAACAGGCCAGTTCATGGGCTGGTTCGATCCGGTTATTTTGAGCCGATTTTTCAAGTAAACCCAGCCGAATGAATAGATATAGTCAAAAGTATAATAGTAATAATAATAAGAAAATATATTAGCACTCAAAACTCATTCGCACATTTACCATTTTGGATTTCCAAGTCAACATCGTAGCAAATAAATAAAAAATTTCCCTTAAGAAAACCGTGGTAATCCCCCAACCAAACACAATACATTAGCACATTTACCATTTTGGACTTGCAAAAACCCTTGCCCCATTCTCAACCCTTAGGGTTTTACGAAAGTAATCAATGGCTGGGATTTTCGGCAACTACTGCAGAGCTCTAAGGTCTGCTGCTAAGACTTCAAAAACAGTCACGGTTACCAAAGCCAGAGGTCGTCCGACCGGAATACTGAAACCACAAGCAGTTTCCCCTGCACTAGGAAAGTTCTTAGGTACTAAAGAAGCCTCTCGCACTGATGCTGTCAAGAAAGTTTGGGAATACATCAAAAACCATAATCTTCAGGTCTCTTTCGTTTCCTCAATACACTCTATTGAGATGCTTGTTACACATTATATCCTGCTCTACTGTTTGAATAGAATGTTTGGATAGATGTCATACGTCGATAGGATAAACCTACATGGTTATGGGATAGAAATGTAGTATAACTGAGAGTCGGAGTTGATCAGTTTAGGATTTCATGAGTGGCTGGTCCAGATTAGAGATTTAGGACTCTTGCAAATTAATGAATAAACTAGTTGTATCAAGCTTTCTTCTGCTGGTTTAATATATTACTCAAGAGTGAAACATAGTGTATGCACGTGGAGATTTATGATTGTTTTATGTTTATAAGCATACGTCTATAGTGTTGTATGGTGAAGAGCAAGATGCTCATGGCCTAGCGCCAATAGGGTACTATGATGTCCTATTCTTTGTTATCACTTATCACCGAGTTTTCAAACTATTTTAACACTTTGTTTGACCTAGAAAGGCATAAAGCTATAAAATTCCTTTCGGCCCACTTCCAGGATAAGTGCTGAAGATTAAGGAGTGCAGATAGGCATGAGTTACAGGGTAGAATTCCTGATGCTGTAATTCGTAACCTTCCTTAGATGGCATTGAGTGGAATCATAATGAATGCAACCATGATTATCTACAGGTCCATTATGCTTCCAAAGATTGTTCTGTTAGTTTCTTGTGTGAGAGGACATAAGTTATTGGGATCATCATGGATTCCTGGACAGATTTTTCTTTCTCACTTTTTGAATTTGGAATCTGCACAAGGTCGTAGCTGCAGGTGACTGGGTTCTTCATATTTGCTATCCCTACCTCCAGGGGCCTGCAGTAGGCTGTTAGTGCAGACTGCTGCAGAACATTGCACTAAGACCTTGAAGAGGGATTTTTCTCTTTTCGTGGCACCTGCTTCACTAAATATCATCCAGACGAAAGCCGTGGTTAATCAGAGTATCAATAGTTAACTGCTCCTCCCCCTTGAACAGAATAGAGTAAAGAAAATTTACCTTTGGCATTTGAATTCAAGGTTATGACCTAGCGGTCAATAAAATAGGTGAAAAGTATGACAAACCAAGATTCAAATCTTAGCCGAGACAAAATTGTTGGGTGATTTCTTGACATCTATATACACCTTGATTGATAGAGTCACCCGGTATTCATGTTGGTGAGAGGTAGTAGGTACTTAGTTGAATAGTCGAATTATGTGCAAGTTGGACACTGTTATTAATAATGTTATGTGGCATTTCTCATCTATGGACTCAACTCAACCCAAGAGACATCTGATGTGTACAAGAAGAAGTTGAGTTGTCATTTGATCATTGCTGATAATTGGGATCTCCCTTTTTTTTTTTTGGTTTAATAGTACTTTTCTTTCATGGTTTTACCTGACATAGTGCTTGTAACTTCGGGGCTTGCAGAATCCTGCAAACAAGAGAGAGATACATTGTGACGACAAGTTGAAGACCATATTTGATGGCAAGGACAAGGTTGGTTTTCTAGAGATTGCACGGCTATTAACACAGCATTTTCAGAAGGCTACTTAAGTTCTAGTCAGGCTGGCAACTTCTCTAAGCATTTAGGCACCTTCCGGATATTGGATTTTCTTCTTTACCTATCTGGCTAACTTCTTTCTGTTTCTAGTAGCTCTTCTGTTTGCTTTCACCCTGTTTTGAATTATCAAGCGGGGTCGATCAGATGCTCTTTAATCAAGTGGTTTGAAGATGAAGCGAAAAGCAACACGGTAATGGTAAACTACTACCATCAGTGTTCCCTCCACCCCAAATTTCCTCATCCTTTTCACAATTTGAAGTTAAGCATGTAATTGTAGGATAAAATGCTTTTGAAACATAAATTGTACCAGTTGAAATGTAAAATTCTTAATTGCGGTTAGTTCTCTTCATTTTGCTGATAAAATGCTAGCCTATTTATCAGTGTTCTTTTTCTCTTTTCAGTATTACCTATTCGATATCCAAAGCCCATTAGTTCAGACTAATCTGGATACAAAAGGGGTGGGAGGGAGCTCTTTATTTCCAAGGTTAGAACCTGAAACTTTTGACTGAGGGGGGTCTAGGTAACCCAATTTTCTCATCACATCCTTTATTGAACTGAGAAGTCCGCTTATCCTAGTACTATTTGTTTCATAAATAAGACTAAATTATTTTAGAATTATAGTTCTGTTATTGGACTAATTTATAGGTGATATAAAATAATTCCTATGGAATAAGTGAGCATATCTTAGAATTAAGCCTGTGATGAAATTTATGTTTTTTTTTAGTAGACAATATAAATTAATCCTGTCTATTAAATGTATATAAATTTAATCTCAAATTTAATTCTAAGATATCCTTCTTGCTCCCACGTCCCAAAAGATCATGAATTCTTTGTACAAACACAATCTTTAACATTGGAGTTACGGGATCCACCAATCTATCAATGTTGACTAGGAGTGACAAAATCAACCCAAACTTGCCCAACCTCACCCAATCGGTTTAGATTTAGGTTGGTTATTGGTCCACTCATTTGTTAGTTTAATCTATTTTGACCCAACCCATTAAAAATTGGGTTGATGTGTAACCCGAATTGGCTAATAAAAAATCTTATCAAAATATTTTTAAATATCTTTTTTTGATTTTATATGTTATATATAGTCATAATAAAAAATAATAATTTTATTAGTTACCAAAAGTATATAAAAAAGACAAATAACCCAATTCAAACTTAGTAAAAATTGCACGGGTTGAGTTATGATCCGTTACTTAACCCGTTTTGACTCAATAAATTTTGGATCGGGTTGGTCCTGTTCAAATTTAACCCAACCCACCCAATTGACACCCATAATGTTGACAACAAGAACACAACTATATCTTTTTACATTTTTGTCTCTATGGTATAATAATGACAAAAGTTCAGAAATTACAAACATAAATGCTTTAATTACCCGAAAATAGCAAATCTGTGGTAATTATGAAAAATAACACAATTTTCAATTGTAAATGTGCTTTCAATATACAACTGTAACTAAATACAAATAAACCATAGACACATCTCATGTTCAATTTGAAATTAAATACAAGTTCAAGTTGTTAAGGTGCATTATAATAGCAAATACATTATACAATCTTTATATATACAAGAAACATAATATACAACTAATATAATATAAAACTGCATTAATATATAACTTTAATTTTACTTATGCTATTTTTGTTATAAAATATATTTTATTATAACTAATTAAAGGTTTACGATTTCTGTTTTTGTGTTATTTTTCCTATAATAATCTTGAGGTTAAACTTATTCTATCTATAAGTTTGCAAAGTTGAGCATGAAATTACTTGTTTTTTTTTTAAACATTTCCGTCTTAATAATCTTTGAAGTTAAACTTACTTATCTAAGTTTGCAAAAGTTAAACATGGAATTATAAAGTTCTTTTTTTTTTTTTTAAACATTTCCGTTTTATAATATAATAATCTTGAAGTTAAACCTATTCTATCAAGTTCGCAAAAGTTGAGCATAGCATTACATAAATTTTTTTTTAAATCGAAGTTTGCTAAAGTTGAGCACAGAATCACAGAGCATTTTTTTTTTTAAAAATACATTTCTGCTCTATAATATTAATAATCTTGAGGTTATACCTATTCTGTCTAAGTTTGCAAAAGTTGAGCGTGGAATTACTGAGGTTTTTGTTTTTAAAGTGTCAGAATAGCAAAAGAGCCTTTGTTTTGTTACTTATATTGGCGTTTAGGTTTTTATAGAACTCGAAAGATAAAATATGTTTAGAGTTATATTATATGTAGAAAAATTGAACTATGGATAATTGTATCTTCCTTCACAGATTTGTTTTCGTAAAGGTAGCCACCAGGCTATCCTAAAATAAGTAATATGTGGAGGTTTGAGATTTCTCTTTAATAATATAATTTTTAGATGAACTGAAATCAATCTTAGCTCCTCCACTAACATAATATAGTTTTCCATTGCTTGAGTTGATCCATTTCGTTGCGCTTTGAGTATGAAGTAAGGCTCCTTTTGAAAAGTTGGAAAGATGAGGTTACCTCCTAACCAGGCCAAGCAAAATCACCATTGTGTCTTTGTCTTTTTTTTTTTTTTTTTTTTTATGAAAAATTTAAAATATATTTTTAAGAAATTTATTGTCTTCATTCAGTATGAATTTTAGGCTTTAATTTATGTAGTAGTAGAAATTAACAATTAAATAAAATAATATAGTTAAAGTTGAACTAAAATTATGTTAATTTGTATAATTGAAGAACTATCAGTATTGTATGTTAAAGAATAAGGATTCTTTTAATTTAAAGTTCAAACTTAAGTTACTATTCAAGACCTTTTCTCTTATTTTTCAAAAAAAAAAAAAAAAAAAATGTTAAAAGTTGTCACTTTCTATATAGTACATTCTAATTCATGTGTCACCTTTTAATTTAATACAAAATTTAAGTAATAAAATAAGATTTTAGAGATTTATAATTCAAAACACTTTTTATAGTCGTTGCCCGTCTTCACTTCATCCCTTTTTGCTCACCTATCTTATTCAACAAACCCCTTTTGCAAACTCGTCCCAATTTTTGTACTGGTAAACCTTTTTGAACAAAATTGTGGTTTTGTTTGGAGCTTAAAAATTCAATGGCTGATCAAACGCCAGTGAAGGAAGAAGAGTATTTTGACGTCCTTACTAAAACTGGCTTCTCTTAGCCCAGGTAACAGCCCCACATCAAACCAAAACAGAATATCATATGGCAATTTTCATTTTTTCTGCAGTATCTTTTACTATTACTTTTAATTCTTGGTATAATGTAACAACTACGTCTGTTTCTTGGAGTTTAATTGTTTGCAGCATTATTTTGTGATATTCTCATTTTCGGTACTTCTATGTTATTTTTGTGTACTATCTGTTAGATATTATATTATGCCTTGTTCTGAGTTTATTTTTTATTTTTTTTATTTTTTACGGTACCTCAGGTAGTTATACAGACTATGCATACTCTATACTTCTCAGACCCCACTTTGTGGGAATATAGTGGATTTGTTATTGTTGTTGTATAATGTAACTATGATTGAATCTATGCTAATTGGGCTTGTCTATATGAATTGTAAGATTCATCGTAAAATTACTTTCCATGTGACTGGTAGGTCAGGGTTCGAGCCTTGAAAACAGCCTCTTGCAGAAACGTAAGGTTCTGCATACAATAACCTTGTGGTTGGGCCCTTTCCTGACTCCGCGCTAGGCGCGGAAGCTTAGTGCACCGGGCTGCCCTTTTTTCACTCCTTCATCAACTTAGTTACTGCAACCATCTTCTTTTATGCTTCGAATTAGCATTTATGAGCAAGTTCACAAACACTAGTTTTTCAGAGTTCTTTCCAAGGGAATAAAACAAATAGTTAAATCTTTTTATTCTTGAATTTATTGTACTCCCTTGTTCCCAATTCATGTGGTGTAGTTTGTCTATGCATGAAGTTTAATGGATATGGAAATGCTTTGCAATGTTCCAAAATTATCCTTAAATTAAATGAATTTTAAAATAAAAGAGTAAACTTTTATGGACTTTTTGCTAAATACACCCAACATGGGTAAAATGTGTTAAAACAAGAATGATAAATGTATAATAAATTTAAAATAGAACTTGTTTGGCTTAAAGACACGTTAAACATTTCTTGAGGATAGTTTGAGTCTCTCCCACGAACAAAAAGAAGAATAAATAATAACTCTATTTTCGGGATTCATCTAAGCCACAAAATAAGTAAAAATCAAGAATGTTGTTCTTCTATTCTTGAATTAGTGATTTCAGCTTTTGATCAATGTCTCCTAAATATTTTCAAGGGAAAATGTTTGTTTTGAAGTGTTTGCCTTTTCAATGAAAACAAACACTATTTATAGGTTCAAAAAATTAACGAAAAGAGTGTAATTAATAAAAAGTTATTAATAAGTTCATGAATTTAACAAATAAAATATTATTTTCCAAGAACCTAAAACGTAAACAAATAAATGAAGAATGAATTGTTAAATTCATGTTCATGTATTTTGCAAATCAAAAACTTTTATCAATGAACTTTACGTTTCAAAATTTATTGAAACATCTCTTAACAAAATGTAGATAACAAAAACATACTTAGTATATTCTCAACGGGTAATTTGTAGATAGTGTCATTAAATATTTATTAAATAAGAAAATGTATCTTTTTTTTTGGACCAACTAAAAAGAAAATGTATTGTTCTTTTCGGGACCGATTAAAAAGGAAAATGCATCATAGAAATTAGGATATAGGGAGTAATATATTTGGGCAAAGTAGTTTTTTTCTTTACCCTCCCTAGGACTCCACCTTTCTTATCCCTCGGTGACTCGAACTGACAACCTTAGCATTGGAGGTGGAGGCTACTTACCATTCGAGCAACCCACTCTTGTTTTGGGAAAAGTATTTCAATTGAAGCTTATGGCTTTTGATTTTTTTTTTTTTCATTTCTTGTTCTGTATTTTTCCCACTTGATTGGGAAGAGCAATATCTTTTGGTAGTGTCCATTGGTTTGTAAGATCAATGGAATACAAAAGTTTAGCTGGGTAAGAATGTTAATGGAATACAAAAGTTTAGCTGGGTAAGAATGTTGACATAAGTATTGGACTAGCTGAATTGTGTATGTTTTTACTTTACTTGGGTGGTAGGGATAAAGGACATTTTTGCCAATTTATTTATCCGTATAAAGTTGAAGTTAGAGTAGCCTGGTAGGACAGTATGTTTTTATGGATTACATTTATAGATCAAAATGCAGAAAACTGTATCCTTTTGGTTTGTCTTTCAGAGATGCTAGTTTGGTTTTACATGTTTAGTGATCTCTTTAGCGGCATTTGATGATAGAGAGCAGTCTTTTATAGGTGACGTGTGAGAGCATGACACCCCTTGTGTGACTGCAGTGATCCTTCACTAATAGAAAAGAAAAAGGTTAATTGCATCTTATTCATGTAAAGGGCATGGTGCTATGGGTTTTACTTTGAATGAAATGTTAACCTCAGATAATGATTGATAAATGTTTGGGGCGCCCTTATTTTCTAACCTGATTTACTCAGGAAGAGAACCTTCTCTCTATTTTATCTTGGAGGACAATTTTGAAGTCTAAGATGGCTATTTATGTCTTACAATGAACTCGGTTAAATGCAGGGCTGTGACTAGAGTAGGAGAAAGCAGCTTTCCATCTTTTATAGTTTCTTCCAAAAGAAATAAATAGGAGAAAAGTGAATTGGATCATCTAAATAGAAGGGTATTGGATCTTGGAAAGATAGTTAATTTATCAACTTGGCTAAAGATTAATAAATTTAAGCCCATAGTTGGCCAAATATATGAGACGTCATAAAAAATTACGGTTTGTAACTCCATGAATTCTGTTATCCAAGCTTTAGCTATAACGAACATATGGGGCTAATGATGTCTTGGTACCACTATTGTGCTACTTGTTCGGAGGGGATGTTCACAGAGATGGAGACTACCATCGAGCTGTTCATGTGTGGATATTTCTCAGAGTACACAAGAACTTATCCACCGACATGCTGATTGCAAGGATTCCTGGGCTGGTCTGAGGGATATCTCAAGCACGGGTGATATATCTGCTGGAGATTCATCTCTTATATCAGCAATTATGTTTCCAGATCAGCTAACTTTTTGGATATAGTTTAAATGAACTGGAATTTATTTTCTGAGTTTGCTTTCATCTGTTGATGCTTCATACAAATTCTTAGGAAAATGTTTTCTGCATGTCGTCGAACCATAGATTATCTTGTGGTGGCACTCGAAATTTCAGAGATATGTATTCTTTTATATCTTTTCTTTGTTGCCTTTTTCATCAAGTGGATTTCTTTTTCTTCATTTTCTTTCTCAATTAAAAAGAAGAAACCATTATCTTGAACCAACCATCTGTATCTTAAATGAGTGAAATGACAACTGTTTGCCTCTATCTTAATTCTCTTTTTACCATCATAAAGTTATCTCCTTCTTTCCTCTCTCACTAAACTTCCAATAAAGAGAAAAATCCAGTATCTGATACGATTTCACTATGAAATTGATCACAGAGCAATAACTTCTCTGCTTTGCTATCATGCAAATTGATATGGACACTTCACGTGCTGCATAAAGTGGAACAGCTTTGCTGATGAGATTTCACACTTTACTAAATGCTAAGCTCTTACAATTTGCTTATTTCTTTTGTTAAGTAATGGTCAGCTGTTGCAATTTTGGATTGCATATGATCATTCAAGTGTCAACTATTTCATTTGGTTTTAACTGTTCTTGTAAAAATCTGAACTTCAGATTCTAAGCCTCTTTAAATATGTAAAAATATTTAAATATGTTATTTCCTGTAATACACATTTCTTGTGTGAACAGAATCTTTGGTACCAGTTAATAACCCATACATAATTGTCTGATGTGAAAATTCACACCCTCTTGAAATGCTGAATGTTCTCTCCCGTGCTATTGCGTACATACTTCGCACTTCCAAATGCTTTACTTTTGAGGCTTGTACTATTGGTCACTTGTTCATTTTCTTGCTGATGAAGAGCTCACTTATACATTCTTGCAGGCAAGAGCTTCAAGAGGAACTTGGTGTAACTCTTCCAAAGGATGCATTTGGATTACTGTTTATTTTTCTTTAAGAGTGGTTGGTGTATTAAAGCTCTAATTTATCATATCTTTTTGTTATACAATATTAAGCAGTAGCAGTTGTCTATTAGCTTCAGAGCTACGAAATTTGTGCTTCTCCTTCTTGAACTTCCTTTTTTATTTGTGCTGGACAAATGTCTCTTCCTTTATCTATCGACTTATAAATAAAATCTCATAATATATGGCAATATTTTTCCTTGCAATGAATAATACAACTGATTTACCTACATTTGAATTTTGATAAAGATGCTTTTTATTTCATATGCACCTTGACCTGTCAGGGAGCTTGATGATATGTAGAAGTGGGGCAACAAAGAAAAGAAACTATTGATAGCTACTGTACAGGAAATGTTCATAAGGTTTCAATCCCATCGTTTTCCTTATTGAATGAGACTAGCACCAATTAGCGCCTAATAGATCAGAGCATGCAATAGTTTTTATTTTTGAAGCCTATAGTCAATAAAACCTCAGTCACTAAGTTTGCGGTCCATCTGCCTGTCAGTTATTGGTTCTGATCTTTTTATTTGATCCGGTGGACTAGACTGTAGTGTAATTCTTTTTTGCAGATATAACTCAAGCATACCTATAACATGTGGTTATTTCATTAGTGATATAACTCAAGCATACCCTTAGCTCATTTTTATTTCCATTAGTGATGGATGCGTTGACGTGGGAAATTCAAGGCAAGGTACCTTGGTGTATACTGTTTGCAAATGACGTAGTTTTGATTGACGGAACCGTAGAGGAGTTAATGGTACATTGGAGGTTTGGAGAGAAACTCTTGAGTCTAAAGGGTTTAAATTGAGCAAGTCCAAGACGGAGTATTTGGAGTGTAAGTTTTGTGAGGTGGTGCAGGATTTGATAGTGAAGTTGGATACTTAGACTATCTGTAAGAAAGATAGTTTTAAGTATCTGGAGTCTATGATCCAGGGTAACAGAGAGATTGATGAGGATGTTTCACATCATATTAGTGCGGTATAGATGAAATGGAGGCTCGCATCTGGGGTCTTGTGCGATAAGAAAGTCGATAAGAAAGTGACTCTTAAACTGAAAGGTAAGTTTTACAGAGTGACAGTTAGACCAGATATGTTGTATAGGGCAGAGTGTTCGCCAGTTAAAAATTCTCACATTCAGAAATTATGGCGGAGATGAGGACGTTGCAGTGGATGTGTGGGTTTACTAGGTGTGATAGGATCAGGAATGAGGTTATTAGAGGCATGGTGGGAGTGAGTGCAGTGAAAAATAAGATGCTGGAGGCGAGATTGAGATGATTCGGACATGTGCTTAGGAGGGATACGAATCC
>JBDJHY010000106.1:13309429-13332093 GCA_039654485.1 Withania somnifera | reverse complement strand
AAAAGTTATTTAGATTGTAGGCTTCAACCCCTTCAATTTAGTGTAGAGATATTATATTCGTAATGGTTTCTTCCATGAAGGGCATCATGAGGTTTGGATGGAGGGAAAAGCTTAGCCCTAGGTTCATTGGGCCATATGAGATTTCTGAGCTGGTTGGTGATATCGCTTATAGATTGGCCCTACCTCCAGAGTTAGCAGCGGTTCACCCAGACTTCCACATCTCCATAAACCATCATTATGTGACATACTCCTCTCGTGTACTTAATTCTGAGTCGGTTTATCTAGACAATCAATCGAGTTATGTCAAGCATCCTGAGGATATTATTGATAGAGGTGTGAGACTTTTTAGGTCCAGAGATATTCCAATTACGAGAGTTTGTTGGGATATTCCTCTGATTGAGGTGGCTATATGGGAGATGAGAGGGATATGTTGGCCCAGTACCCTTATTTGTTTGAATCTCGAGGTACTCCCTTCTTTCTTAACTTTTGTAGATGAGTTCCTTTAGTGGGGGATGTAGTAATGACCCTCAGGGTTATTTTTCATATTTCTGCAATTTCTCTGTGTTTAGAGCATTCTTTTAACTTCCCAAAGTCATGTGTGACTTGTTGGGATTGCTAGGTTGGCTTTTTGGCAGTTTCATAGTCTAAATTCCTTTAATTATTATTAGTTCAGGCTTCCTTATCTTACACGACCTCTGATCATTTTTTTATTGGTTTCATTGGGTTGGGAATATCGATTACATAGGTATTTCAACTATGGATTGTCAAAATCAGACTTCGTTTTTATTTCGAGCTTAAATTATTCAAATTAAGGCTGGCTGGGCTGGAACATATAGCGATCGCAAGGGATGAGGGCACAATCGCGGAGAGTGAGGAGGTCGAGGGCTGGGATCACAGCACCGCCTGGAAGCATATATAGGTTTTTCTTCTTCTTTTGGAAGAACCTTTTCCCATTTCTCTCATTTTCTTTCAATTTTAGATCTTTAATCAGTTTATTTAAGAGGTTTCATTAAGAGTTTGCTCCGTATAATTATATATTTTGGTTGTTATATAATCAATTCTATCCAGTAATAGGTTGATTTCTCTATAGTTATAAGTTTTCTATATTATATAAACTTTCTAGGGCTTATTTTCTTCATTATTATCCATCGAATTTAGCCTTATTTTGTACTATATGTTTCATGAGCTGTGCACTACATGTTGGTATAAATATTTTATTTTTCTAAGCTACTAGGATTTATGGACTTATTTTTTATTTGGATTATGACTCCGCTATTTTTATTTTAATATGAGTCTTGTTTTACCCGTCTTGACGTTCGGGGTTATGTTCTTGCTAGCTTTGTACAATTTTGAGATATGTTTGTAATTCTTTGGATATTTCAATGCATCTTTCGAGGTTATTGCTGGAATCTAGGTAGGCTATGGCTTACTTATTTTAGGCTGGGTATTTAGCATGGTGTAGTCTTTGTAAATTGCCAACTTAGGGCAGGATTATATTATGGAGCCCTTTTACAGTTGTATCTTGGTCTACGACCTTTTTTGCTGCCTTTTTCTTTTGCTATATATTACTAGGGCTACAAGGCTCTACCTGTGTGTTTCACTCCATATCTGGAATGTAGTTGAGGTTGGGGCGGGGGTTATACTAATGGTTAGACCTTAGTGCTATCATTTGGACTTAGCTAGTGGCTTTAGAGCCGATCTAGACTGCTATTTTGCTGTGTTTGGTGAGTATGCAATGATGTTTTAAAAGATAATTGGGCTTTTGTTAGTATGATAATTGGAAGTAATTTCTTATCTATTATATGCATACTTTCCACGACTGCGCTCATGAGCAGTATGAAGCTATTTTCTCACCATGTCATTGTGATTTTTTTATATTGCCTACGAGGCAACTGTTGGACTTTACAGAGACTTTGCCTTCATGACTTGACTTGAGATTTTCTGTTGAGTTATGATATACGGGCTGAGCCCAAATTTTGGTATTTTTACTCTGACGATTATGCCATTAGTTGGCTCTTTACAAGGTTTTTGGATGCAGGTTCTAGTCTTTCCACTGGCCCTGCCAACCTGGGTCGATATACCTAAGGCATAAGGCGTAGCCTAGGGAAAGGGTATACAACAGAGTAGTGGTATACGCTTCGAGTCTTCCTTCGGTGTTACTTCACATACATTTCCATCGGATGAGGAGCTTGCGAGGTTATTATTGGGACATATTTACTTTTCTATACCCCTTTGGACTGTATTTTTTCGCACTTGCGTGTACTCTTAGGGCCTGGGGGGAGTCTCGTTGGGTTACTTATGCTTGGTTGTGCCTGCCGGTAGTATGGGATACCGATAGGTATTGTTGCTAGAAAGGCTTGTTTGGTGTTTTACTGAGGATACTGACTACTTTTTGTGCTTCAACTGTTGATAGATTAGCTATTATTTGGCTTGTCTCCTTTTTATGGTATGTTATTGCACTGATTACACTGGAGCTCCAGGTACGTGTCAGGTTGGTCAGGATTTGCTTGTGACTCAGGTCCTATGTATTATACCATAATAGTTGACCTTTTTTCATACTTGTTAGCTGATATTGAGATTATTCCTCCTTATATTTTATTTGATCGCACTTTACCCTGTTTATACTTACTTATGTGCGGTCGACCTATGATGCTTACTGGATACCCTTTTTTTTGGTACCCACGCTACACTTCTGCATCTTTTTATGATACAAGTCCTAGCACGATTCATCATGGTGGGGCGGGATGGTGCGAGATAGAACAACGTTGTTCGGAGATACGATGAACAGTTGACATTCTTAGTAACTAGTTCTCCTTCTGCACAGAGTTGTCCTAGTTTTGGCCCAGGATGACCACCTTGTAGTTTTTGCCCCATTGTGGTTGTATTTTTATATTATTCTGTACATAGATATTTTATAATCACGATACCAGGTTTTCGGGAGTTACTTTATGTTGTGTACTTCTTCTTCTTTTTTTGGGTACTTGGCACTAGCCTACCGCTTAACGCTCTGGGTCAGGGTTAGGCTTGTCTACAAGTTACGTAGACACTATCACAACTCGATTTTTGAGTCTTAACATGTTGTGGGTGCCTAGTTTTTAGGAGATAGCAACATTAATAACACACAAGTTCACACAATAGACCCTCGGGATTCGTTCGGAATCCCATGCAAACAAATCATATATACAACTATACTAAATTTGACGTTCCAAACTCAATGGAACCATCAAATTACGCGTACGAGTTCTCCGCGACCCGATACTCATTTAATGCCTAAAAACTATCTTTAATTCAAAATGAACAAAACGCCCCCAGAACCTACAAAAAATATGAAAGACCTCGTTCTAGGCCAAAATCTACCTCCCGAATCCAACACAATCGTCAAATTTCTAATCCAAGCACTCTAAGTTGGAATGTTAACCCAAGTCAATCATTTCCATTAAAACTCAACTTTATCTCGTCAATCACTTAAAATCACTATGAATGGGTGAAAACTGAATACGAAGGTGCTATTAGACCAAAATCGACATTTTGGAGTTGAGGAACTAATGATTTTTTGTTTCGAGGTTCGGAACTCTAAGTTACCCCCTGGAATATTTCATACTTTAAAGCTTGATACTCAAACTTTTCAAAATCTTATCCAAAACTTATTTCGTCCGCGAACCAACAATGAAATCAGACTTAGTTTAGTATAACGCAATTACGGGAAGACAACAAGGTAAAATCCACAAAAGTCACAAAAATGATCTAGAGGGTCATTACAAAATTTTTTTCCAGAAACTTGTTCCGCTACCCAGCGAACCAACGACCCTTATATTAAAATAAAAAATTACTTTACTTTTTCACGAAAAAATTCTTTTCAAATTTAAAGTACACATAATTTTCTAGAATAATATATATATCGTCTTGATGAAAAAATGAGGCCTCCGAAAGTTATGGCCCCAAGTCATTGCTTTAGTGGCTTTATGATTGAGCCGGCCTTACATATAGTATAATATGTGTTCTAGATCTTTTAATAGTTTATACCTGTTAACTTTGTACATAGTATTTCTCTAGTGTTGAAGCTCTAATTTTTTAATTCTACATTACAATATCATGGCTTGGGCTACCAACAAACTACAAAGTTGAATACAAAGAGAAGTTACTTTTTACCGGTAGTCTCGATACCAATTTTTATCTGTTTTGATACCGGTCCTGTGGTAGCGGTAGCCGATTTAATTTTATAATTAATTACTTTTTTTCTTACTTTTTGATAGCCTTTTTAAATTAATATTAACTAATAAATTAATTAATAAATTTATTAACACATATTAATTTTAAAGTATTTATTAATAAAAACTAATTAATTTCCAACGAACATTTTTTTACTTTTCGGTAGCCGTTGCTAGCCATTTTTATATGTATTTTTATTTATTAAAAAAATATAATCATTTTAAAAATATTGATAGAAACTGATTTCGTTACTAGTATAGGTGTAAGGGTATAGGTAATGGGACGGAACCATAAAAAATTTCCGTTAGCCATCGATACCGAGAGACCGATATCGTTGAAACCGGTCAATGGGAAACTGTTATAGTTTCATTATCAGTAAGAACCGGTCTAGTGGTCCCGAAATCAATCCGCTGCCAACCTTAATCTACATGCATTCAATTTCTTCAGGCCGTACTTCTGAAATTACATTGTTTATGTTGAAACACAAATAAAAAAAAAAAAAGAAAAAAGAAATTACTTTCTCCATCATTTTACCTAATATTTTTTTCATTCCAAAAGAATATCATTTTACAATAATTAAAAATAATTTAACTTTAAAATTTTTATTTTATCATTAATGAAATGATTCATATATTTAAAAATAATTTAGCTTTAAAATTTTTATTTTATCGTTAATGAAATGATTCATAGAATCATAGCATATATAGCTATCTATCAATTATTTTAGATCAAAAGCTTTTTTTTTAAAAAGCAACACCAAGTTAATTTTTTTTTTTTTAATACGGATAGAGACATAGAGTAGAAAAAGTAGTGCCTAATCGCTGCATTCCACGCACGAAAGGAATCATTCTTGACTGATCCGACATATTCGGATCCTACCCGACCCGATATCTTCGTCTCGCTACCCAAGTTTCCTAAACTTTTATCACCATGAGACCTCCATTCAATCAACGGCCCGACGTGATTCCGGTCACCGGCGCTCATTTTCCGGTAAAATCAGCATATTCATATCTGTATATGGATTAGGTTAAGTTAAAGCTTTTAAAATCATGGCAATCTTCGATGATGAAGATGAATCACTTGCTCAATTTCTCGAATCGGAGATCTTCACTCTCTCCGATCAGGTAACTTCTTAATCTAGAATTTGCTACCAAAATTGTGTTTTCAATAATTGAGGTACATACGCTTTTTCCGATCGAAAAAATATAATTTATGGAAGTGAAGAAATTAGGTCAAAGAGCTATGGAAAGCATGACAAAACACTCTAGGTTGTTTTCGATAGATCCTCAGCTCAAGGAAAATATTCATGTGTTTGTGTATATCCGGTATGCATCTGATCTTTTTGTACAAGCCATATGCGCTTAATTGGAGTTCGTTAATCCGTTCTTTTGTTTCAGGATGAAGAGACAGTGAAGGATATCTTGGACGAAGGTGATGTGAAGGGGAAAGGTAAGCACCTCAAAATTGACGATGGATATGAAGGAGAGGAGGAGCGAGTAACAAAGAAAATGAGAGTTCTGGAGGATGAGGAGGAGATTGAAGGAAAGGAGAAGGGGGAGCAAGATGAGGAGGAGGGGCAAGAGAAGAGGGAAGCAAAGGCGATAAAAATCGAGGAGGCGAAGGATGAAGAGGAGGAAAAGGTGAAAGCATTACTATCATCTCCTTCTATGTTAACATCAGTCGAAGTTGAAGCTGAATTTGCATCTTCACCTCTAAGGATGAGTCAGAGTGTCATGGATAATCATAACAGTGTTGCCAGTACAAGCAACAACATGAGGCAGGTCCCAAGTAGAATAGAGACGGGGATTCTGAGCAAAGTACCTCCAGAATTGCTCCGTCACATCCTCAAGTTCCTTTCACCAGAGGTATTCACATTATCTTTTAGCTTTTCGATACTGTTTGTCAAATTTGTGCATTTTCAAAAAGGAGAACAGATAGTTAGTGGAGGACTAGGTCCATTTATGGTTACAATGCACATTTCTGTTCTGATCTTCCGTTGTCTAAAACTTTTTCTGTTCTGTGTAAAATCTGTCAGGATCTTGTGGCATGTACATTGGTCTGCAAGTTTTTAAATTTTGCTGCTTCAGATGAATCCTTGTGGCGCTGGCTGTAAGTGTTCTGCACCTTGTGTCGACTCCCTTTATTTCCTCCTTTTTTTTTTTCATCTCCCTTTAAGTAGATGTGTGTTTTGTTTTTGATAAGGTAAATAATCTTATTAATGATGGGAATATACCGGTAAAATCTATATACTAAAAAGAGAGACCCTACAACAAAATATGATTTTGTACGAAAGAAGACCAATCCTCCAAACACATAGGAACCTCATAGGGGTACCAAAAAGAAATTAGAAACAAGAGACTATTTTGCAACTTAACAAAATCACTAGCACTCCTTCAAATGCTCTCATGTTTCTCTCTCTATAGAACCTACATGATTGCTAATGGAGCAACATTCCGGACCCATTGTCTTCTCTTCCTCCTCCAAAAGGCCCATGCAATACGTCCTTCACTGTACCTGACATCACCTACAATATCCCAAACTAATTTAGGATAACCGACCATAACTGCACAACCACTTGGCGACTAAGATGCTTGGACTCTTCATTTTCGGTGCTGTACTCGTGTCAACATGGCATGGGTGTGGGATCATATCTAAACTGTTCAACCAATGTTGGGACTTTGACCAAAATCGAGGGAGAAATTCCGGACAGATTCTATAATTTTTGTACTCAAAACAAAAGCTAAGGTGTGAAATTAAAGAGTATTCTACCTAGTATGTATAAACTATATCACTCCTTTTCTTATATGTCCTTCTAAGAAAGTCCTCTTGATCAATATTTTCTCTAAGAGTTCTCCACATAATATTTCATAATTTGGTGTTACAACTTTGCTTTTAGATATTTGAATTATTTTTTTCCAAATCCCCGCTCTTGTATCGATACTTGGGTCCGTATCCCTGGAACATAAAATTTTGGATCATGAAAGATCCGCACCCAAATTCGAGCAACTTAGCTTGGCAATGCAACAACAGATGATCTACATCTTCTCCAAACATCTGCACATGTAGAACCAACTAGCACATGTGATTCTCCTCTTCCTCAAATTAGAAAGTCATCAGGATCAACCCTTGGCTATCAACCACGCAAGGAGATATACCTTCCTAGGCGCCCTGGGAATGCAATTCCTAAAGGCTAGTGTGTAAATTATGATTCTTCTCTCACTGTGTGTTTTGACATATGAATCATTTGCCATCTCCTAACAAATAAATATTGCTTTCATGGACCATGACTACCTTTGTGTTAAAGGACCCTTTTCATTCATTTACGTATCCATTATCACCCAGAAGCATATTTCTTGAGCTCAAGTTTTCGTTTAAATCTACTGATGAATAATAAATGTTCTTATTTAGGTACTGCATGCGATGGGGTCTGTTGCTCCCAACTAGAAAGCCACGGGACTCTGCTTGGAAGAAGCTTTACATCCAGGTATGCTTTTGTTCAAATGTATGTTCCACTTGTCATTGACAAGTGTTGCAATTGCGTAAATGAGTTAACTTCACATATAGTCAACTAAAGTTTACTAACTAAAACATTATGTTACAAAATTGTTTTTGTTGCATTGAGGTAACTAAACCTTATCCACGATAATAATAAAGTCATAAAACTACTTTTTAGTATCTCAAATTAACTGAATTTTACCCATTATAACAGTAAAGTAACTAAACTTTACCCAATATAATGGAAAAACTTGCCAATCAAGTTTAATGACTCAATTATTATAATGCGTAAAGCTTAGTTATTGTAATGTGACAAAAAATAGTTTGTTACTATACTATTATAGTAGACAAAGTTGAACGATATTTCTTGGAATTACCACCTGCATAAAATCTGGTTTACTCTTTTTGTTTTCTTATCTTACTATACTAATCAGATACTCATCCAGTTAATCTGTCAATTTGTGAGTAGTTCTAAGTTACAGAGTAGAGTTGAAAATTGAAAACTTAAACTTTTTGGAGAAGGTTTATCCTTGAGACTGATTATATAAGTTGTTAAAATTGTGCTCTCTCTAATAGTTTAAGTTTTTAGCTAAGATGGTCAGACACTTCAACATGATATTAGAGTCGGACCATCCCTATTCTTAGTTTATGGAATGTTGAGTTCCTATGATATATTTATTGCGCTCCAAATATCCAATCCTGGGAGGACGGTGGATGTTAGAACATGCCACATTGGTTGAGGGAATGATCTATTGTCTCTTAATATAAACGTGGACAATCTTCACCTCATGAACTAGTGTTGGGGTTAAATTAGATCCATTTTGTTTACATGATAGCAGAGCAAGCAAGAGGTCCTATGTTCAGGTCTCGCTGCCATTCAACAACAACAACAACAAATAAATACCTAGTAGATTCCCACGAAGTGGGGTCTGGGGAGGGTAGAGTGTATGCAGTCCATACCACTATGTCAGAGGTGGCAGTTTCCGAAATATTGTCTGCTCAAGACAAAAACAATCTAAAAAGAACATAATACACGAACAAGGAACAATGAAAAGTAAAATACAACAGATAATATTAAATGCAAGACTGCCCCAAAATAATTTTACAAACGATGTACCCAAAAAATCCAAACGTCACCAAAATTTCAGGAACTAAGCACTACAAGCCAAGCACTATGCCTCCCAGCATGAAAAACAAGCAAAGCAATCCTACCACTAACTAGAAGTAACTCCATCCTACTAACCTACTATTCTAATATGCATTTTCTATATCTTCCTATCCATATCTTCTGCATTTTTCTTAAAAATCTCACTTGCAAGAAGATAATGAAGAAAAGAAAAACAAAAGAAGAAAGAAGGGAGAAGGAGAAAAAAAAGTAGGTCGCCAGAGATACGCCGGAAAGCTGCCAGTGAACCCAAGATCTGGTCGGTTTTCGGTGGTGAACCGGCGTGAGCATCAATAGTGCGCACTGAGCAGAATCCGGGGCAATTTGGTTCACAAGGACAGGAGTTCTCCAGCGGTCGCTTGAAAGAATCGACGGTGGTAGTTTATCCCGTCACAAATGGAAGTAGTAGAAGTTGATGGCGTCCCGGTCACTCCAAGTAGATGGATCCTCAATGATCAATTGTACAACCAAGAAATACCCAGATGAACGACAACTTCGTTGGAGACGTGCGGCTGCGCGGGTAATAAAGAGCTGGGTAATTTGGAGTTGGAGAGAGAGTCTTTGTGGAAGGAAATGGAGGAGATCAAAGAGGAGATTTCGGTCGGAGTGTTTGTGGCTGCCGCCGGTGGTGTAAAAGAGAGGAGTTTTTCAGTCGCGCTCGATGAGAGTTAATAAATCTGCAAATTTAAAAATTCATTTTTGTTTCTCGCTGCCATTCAAAAAGCTAAAATATATTCCACGTATTTATCTCATGAAAAAATAATCAAGCCAAAAGTCAATGTGAGGGGATATGTTGAGACATAATATAACTAAGTTAATAAAAGTTGCTATTTACCAAAGGTTTGAGCTTTTAGATCAATGATCACACATTTCAAACAATTCTTAAATTGAGTTGATTATTTTTGTGTACTTGAAAAGCACAAGGTTAAAAGTTGGTCGAAATTACGCTGACTACTCTCTCGCCAGCCACTTCTAGCTTAAGGAATGCAAAAGTTGGAGCATAATGGGTGCAGTATGGAAAATATTTTAAAATTTTAACCTAGAGAACACTTTATCAAGGTTTTGAAGGGACATAGTAAAAGTATATCAGGGAAGTGCAAGGGGAACTATCTTCTCATTTCAGTCAAGGGTTTTACAAATACCTTGTACTCCGGTAGTTATGATTTTATCTAATTCAGGAAAATGTCAAAGTGACGAGATACTTAAGTGATACATTTGGAATGTTACTTTTGATTTTATTTTTCTGTACTGTGTATGTCGTTCTGTATAATGATACCTTACAGCAACACTGAGTGTGCTTTATGATTTACTAATTTGATGTCTCCTCAGGTTTAATTTAATTTCGGTCGAAATTGAATAATTTTTCTGCAGCGTGATGCAGATGATATGATGGAGTTTGTCAGGAATACTCCTGTGGAATTTAAGGAGTATTACATCCAAATGCAGACAGCAAAAAGAAGCCAAGCTCCTCATCCATCTCAGGTGATTGGGGGTCCTTTAAAAAAACCTTTAAAGTACTGCATATGAATCTGGACAATTCCAAATAAATTCATAATTTCATTTCCCTCATTTATGACTGTAGATTGTCCAAGAACCGTACTCTCTATTTCCTGAGTGAGCAATGTCTTTCCTTTTCTTCTTCTTTTTTCCCTGTGAAAACAAGAAATAAATATCGAGAAAAATTGTACAACTTAAATAAGCCTTTAAGACCCTTCATTGTTATTTCCATTAAGCTATTTGTCAAGATTTTGTACAAGTCTTTACCTTTTTATGACTTTAATGCACAGGTAAATGATGACCGGATAATTATTGATAAGACAGTTGCTGATCAAATCTCTATTTGGAAGAAAAAGAAAGGTCTGGGTGATAAAGTGGTGATTGATCATGTATGTTCTGGGGAAACATGCACTTACTATCAAATAGGAGATGTATATATTTGTGAGAAAACTGGACATGTCCATGGTAAGAAATGGCTTGCTTCATTGCAACCTACTAATTAGATACATATAATGCGATTCTTGTGTATTTAACCTCAACATACTGTTTCTTATTGGTTCTCTGTTGTGTGTGGTTGTGCAGTTTGTGATGACACATGTAGGGAAGTTGTACCTGATCCTATAAATGGTCTTCTAGTGTGTACCATTTCAGGCCACTGTTTTGATAGGATGCTGTCACCTTCCGAAATGGAACTAGATGGGGTAAGAAACAAGTAACTTGAGGATGCTATTTCTGAAAGAAATGAAATTTATGATAATTCATGTTCCATAGCTGAAAGAGTACATTGGCTATTCTAATGCAACTTGGAATTACAACAAAAGTAGAAGATAAACTTCAAAGTTTATGGTTTCCTGGTTTGCATTTTTTGCATCGCTAAATGTTAGTTGAATTTCCAGTCAAATCAGTGGTTGAAAGCACTAAAGCTTGTTTTTGGCGGTTGGGCTGGGTAAAGCACACTATTCAAATACAAAAATTTGCTTATCTATGTTGAAACTTTAAGAATTGTTGCACTGATATTTTAACAATACTAGAATACAGCAATTATGAAAGATGGACTGAAAAGTCAACTGTATCCTTGATAGTGGAGTGGACCTTAAAACTAACTCCTGTTGGGTAAAGTGTTTAGGGACCTCTTATTTATTTTGTGCTGTAATTGCGCTCGTGCTACATTTGTGATATTCTAGGCTGTGTGAAGCTTGTTGATGCCTGATTTTGATTTTTGAGAATGTATGGTGCATCTTCTATTTGCACCTAGGCCTGTATTAAATGTGTCTGTTGTAAGTACATCCTTGAATCAATAGCAGCATCTCCTGCATGCTACCAAGTAATAATACCGTTAACGATGTTAAAAGTTCAACGTTTTACATATTTAATGTATAATGGAGCATAGTTTTAGCTAATTTTAAGTTTGTAACAGGAGCAGCAACAAGTTTGCACTACAGATGAAGCGGAGCCATTCATGGGATTTGGTCGTTTCGGTATGTACCTTTTTTCAGTTTTCTAGCTTATTGATGCTTCTCTCCTAATATCCTTTTTCTGTTTCAGCTCGAGCTTATTTACTGGGATATAACTGTGATGATGAGAAAGAACTAGAAGATGCTTTGCGCTTTTGCTGATTCCACTGTGGATGAGTATAGTTGAAATCTTTGGCTTCCAATGATGACATTCTAGCAGTCCTGTTTCAATCTTGTACCGTAATTGTAGATGACTAAATAAAGTATTACAAAGTTTGTTTTTTCACTCAACATTCCTCTTGCGTGTGTTATCTTCGTTTGTGTGCACATGATGGAGGTATTTTCAGATCTTCACTGGGTAGGAAAAACCATGAGTTTGGGATTTGAATTGATCCTCGAGGGGAATAGAAGCAGTAGGACTTAATGCACGGTGGGTACATATGTTGCTAGTATTATGGTACATTTGTTTTTGATTTCTTTTATGCATATACTAGTACACAACTTTCCATAGAAAGGAAAATAGGTGGTTTTAAGGCCCGTGTGTAGTAGCTAGAACGGATGGGAGAGACCATTTTCATGAGAAAGGGATGAGCAAGTAATTATTTGTGAAAAGGCTTGTTGACAGGTCGTTGTTGGCGATCTGTCATTTTCCCTTAAGCCGTCAAAGTTCAAACCGAACGAGCAAGAGGTAGAAATGAAACCATACTGGTGTTTTTGGCACCCCTATTTAAACATTAAAAGAAATTTGAATTTTAGCCAGAAGTGTGACAAATGTCAGATAGCTCCCTAACTTGATAACGAATGTCTGAATTTGAAACGTATTCACACTATACACTTGAGATTCGAAGTTTAGGCCATGACAGTCCACACAATTAGATCCGACGGTTTGAAAGTTACCCACAATAAAATTAAGACTTGAAATTTGATTATGAGATTTGTAAACTTGGGTTATTCTTTACATAGCGGCCCTATTTACGCACTTCCCGGGAAAGGATAGAGGGATTGTTGCTCATTTATATGAACTAAAAAAAGCAAGTTCAAAATTCTTGTTATGTCTTTTTGATTGTTATTTGTAGGTGTTTCTATAACATCCAAAATGAAAAATCGTCTCTCCACTATTAAACAATCAATAGAAAGCGAAGCAATATTTAAGGTATCGCCAATTTTATCAACTGTCTCCATTCTTATTTTCTTCAAATTCTTGGTAATTTCAGTATTCAGAAAAAAGACAGTACAAGTCCAATTCTAACTGATGAATCTCAAAAGGTCACCAACAACCTGCCCAGGGTGGTCCCCGGAGTAATTCTCCGATGCTTAAGTTAGTGATAAGCCTTTGAAGAGTATATGAATATTCCTTGTAAATAGTATAGTGAACCTACCTTTGCCTTCTTGCTTTCTGGCTTTTATACCTGTCTCTTGTAACGGGCATATTAGTGGGTGCTGTAAATAGGGAGTAACCTCCGCAATGGTTGTTGCCGCATTAATAGTAATCATTTTACCATTATTTTACCGTATTAATAATTATTGTTTAATTGTGGTATTAATAGTAATTACTATCGTTATTTTACACTAGTCCCTCCCCTCCTTCAGGAGTCGAGATATGTGTTCACGCCATTCGACTGAATTCGTAGAGTAGGGGTGAATTGAGTCTTTCCGAGGTTGTTTACCGAGATGATTTGTGGAGTCATGGTGTTTTGGCCAAGGTTGATGATCTGACTTTCGGGGACCTTCTGAGTCTACTCTTATAATCAGTAGTGTGTAAGGTAACCCGTACTGAGGTGAATTATGTACTTCTAAATGTTACTTCAACTTGTTTTATCTGAGGTGGCAGAATTGAAGTGGTAAATCATTACCTGATTCCTTTTGTTGATACCTTGCGCTCTAGATGGACGTTTTTTCCCCTGGCTTCTAGTTTTTCGAGGTGATATTGTCTGAGGTCGATATGACCCGTACTTATTGAGTTGGTATTTTTTTCTTTTGGCCTCGTAAGCCTAGGACGTGTTTGGCACAGTTGATCTGAAGTCAATTTATTATTCCTGATAACCTTTGTGAGACGGAATGGGAGGGATTTCACCTCGTAGAGTTTTTTCACCTTTATATTTTTGTCATTTCAATTCATTCCCGCTCTTGCTTTACACGTGTCATAATCTCTCGATGACCGTGTCATTTCTGGTACTTTTGTACTTGGAAAATACGCAATATTCATTGTATCGTCGCTTCATATTCCTCTAATTAATTATCTCTTTTCCCCACTTATTTGTCATAATTGGGCACCTTGGAATTATAAAATTAAGTTATATCTTCCTATACTAATCATTTTCCTTCATTGTAGTTCTCCCTTACAACTTTTATTCTTCGCACTCTTTTTGCCTCCATCCCTTCCAGAGCTTTCCTTAGTTGTCCCCTCTTCTTAGTTATAAAAAATCAGTAAGTATGTCTTCCTCTTACCCTTCTCTTTCTTTAGATATGTATGAGGTAGGGGTCTATCATGTAGGCAGCGATGATCCTGACCTTCAGGTCTTGGCTATGACTCAACATGTTTTGGATGGCCATGATTTGTTGGTCCAAAAGGTTTCAAATAGTTTATCTGTGGGCATTTTATTGCCTTTTTAAGGGAATGTCATTTTCCTTCCAACTTTGAATTCACCATTCCTCGCCCCTGTGATAGGTCTTATCTACTCCCTGTAGGGTATTTCTTCATGTATTATGAATACATTGTAGAGGGATTATGTTTTCCTTTGTTTTGTTTGTTAACTAGTCTATTGGTAGCTTATAAATTAACTCTTGCGCAGTTGGCGCCTAACGCCATGCGCACTGTTATAGGGTTCCAAATTGCATGCTAAAAAATAGGAGTAGAACCTTCCGTAGATCTCTTTAGACACTTTTTCTCAATAAAAAGTTCAGGACCCTCCAAGGGGTGGTATTTTTTCTCCCCCAGTCGTAATTTTAGGATTTAAACCCTTCCAGAAATGCTGAATGGAAGGATAATATTTTATATTTCAAACTAAACGACTTCTATTTCCCCCAGACTGGTACCTGGTAAAATTAGGAATGATTCCATCATAGGTGTAAATACCGCTGACCTCGACCTAGATGACCAAATAAAACTACATTTTTGCAGTTTCAACGATGTGGATTTGTTTAAGGCCAAAATTAGCACCTTTAATCCAGCTAGTAAGGTCACCGAGGTGGTACAGTCTGACAAGGCCGCCAAAGTAACTAGAGGAAGTTGCTAAGTTAGAAATATGTGTATCCGAGGTGGATAATTACATGTCTTTCTTATTAAAGTTACGCTTCTAACTTTTTGTATTTTTCTACAGTGGTCCAGATCAAGCTCGGCAAGAAGCACACACCACCCAGCTCTTCTGCTGGGTTGGCCGAAGAGGTGACCACTTCTTACCCCTCCTCATAATAGGGTCCCTGAAAAAGAGACAGCCCTAGAGGCGGGTAAGAAAAGAGATGGGAACTCAGCTTAGGCGCTAGCACCCAAGCAGAAAAAAGCTGCCGAGCTAGTCCTCACTGAGGACATCTCACTGGCTGGCCTTGGAAATGTAAGTATACCTCTAAATCGTGCCTTAACCTATGTCTTTTCTCAGTACTAATTTCTTTTCCTATTTTATAGATTTTGACAAAAGCGCCTTCCATTTTTGCCCAAAAGAGGATCAGCTTGAGGAAGAGCTCAGCCAGGAACAAGCTCGAGAAGAGATTCTGAGGCTGATTTGAAGGCTTAAGAGAAACAGAAGGAAGCCAAAGAGAAACAAAAGAATGGTGAAACCGAGGTGCAGTCGTTGAAAGCTAACTTCGTTGACCGGCAAGGAGAATTTTCCGAAGTGTTACTCGAGAAGGTCACTTTGACCCATACCTTTTAGAACTACGTCTCCTCTATAAGCCAGGTCCTCCTCAAAGCTAATCGAGCAATGGTGTTGGATGAGGTGGTTGAGGAGTTTCCAGACCTCCCCCTCCGAGATGAAAGGTTTGGCTACTACACAGGAGTTGAGGCTCATATGAATGAGGAATACATAACGGTCGTGCTACAAAGGCCTGAGTTCCCTCTAATCAAATACGTAGCGCAGTACCCCACTCCTTTAACAGTGGAGGAGTTGAGGTCGTATACCGAGGATGCGGACCCTGATATCTGGGGACGCGCCTCGCATCGAGGACTTGCCTGCTATCAATGAAGCCCCTACGAGCTCCCCCGTCGAAGATCTCAGCCATGCCTTAATCTCTGAGCCTCCTGCCAAGCTAGAGCCTACCTCGACATTGATCAGGTCTGGGGTAGTAGATAGATATCTTTTATTTATTTTCTCTTTTTGTAATTATTACGGCCTACCAGGCCCTCATTAATGAAAAACAACTATCTTTCTTAATTTTCCCTAACTTCTTCTTACCTTGATTGAGCTTAACAACTTTACTTTTACTTTTCAGCAAATCTTCCCTTATACACTTGAGCAAGTGGAAAGGGAAAACTATACCTTTTGAACCTCACTCGTCGCCCTTCGAAGGCTTCTCCATGAGAAGAACAAATAACTCCTCCACAAGAACTAATTTATTCAATATTTTTGGAGTCGCTTATCTGTTGACGCTAACTTCCAAGACTTAGTGGAGAAGCTGAAGCACTCCAATGAGGAAATGAAGCAGCTCAAAGAGGAGAATAAGAGGCTTTCCTAGAAGTTTGAAGACTTACGGGGGGATACCCGTAAGCTCGTAGATAGCACTGAGAAGACCACTGCCTACTGGAATTCCAAGGAAGATCAATACAAGATGGGCTTCGACTATCGGGAGGCTGAGGTAAATTGCCTCCAAGATCAACTGCGAGAGTACGAACGTATTATTTTCGATGAAGCAGGGTTACTTACCTTGGATGAGGTCGAGGAGCGAGTCCACGAGCTGACTGCTACTCTTGTGAGCATTGTCTCAAGCTACGGGGAAGGTTCCCCTTCTTATCAAAGAAATAAGGTCATCTTGGACAACATACTGGCCATGTATGATGATGCGAAGAAGTGGCCTCAGAGTTTTCGAGCTAACAAAGAGGCAAGCACAAGCTAGCAAAACCCTTCTTCAGTTATCCCTTCTTCAGACATTTGTACCTGCAACAAGTGGAAGGGAACAAGGTAGACCAGCTTGAAGTCGACAAAGCTGTAGGAGTTAGGACATTGTAAAAGTAGTTAATGTACATTGTAATAGATAGGAATTATTCTATGTAAGTAAATGCATCTACGATAGTTTAGCGAACTAATTCTTCAATAAAATCAATTTACTTACATATTTTGATTATGCTCTTGAGTTCAGCTCATTGTTTGCATACCACCTGTATGCATTTGTTCATAGCGGCATTTTTAGCCAAACCAAACTCTCGTCCCTGAGGTCGACTTAAATTGTAATTTGTGGCACTTGGCCGAACCGAGCTCTCGTAAACGAGGTCGATTTAATTTGTAGTTTGCAGTGCTTGGCCGAATCAAGCTTTCGTAAATAAGGTCGATTTAATTATAGTTTTTGGCACTTGGTCGATTCGAGCTCTTGTAAACGAGGTTAATTTAATTTGTAATGGCAATTCACCAAACTGAATATTTTTAAGGGAAACGACTCTTTGCTGAATATCCAAACAAGTTATAATCTCGGCCTTTGTTGTTAAGGCTTATAACCCATCTTAGGCCAGGTTCAATCCGTAATTAATAGATTAGTAAAAGAAAAATAGCAATTATAAGAGAAGAATGCAAAATGACAATTATAAGAAATGAATGTACTTTAACAATTGTACGTGATGAGTAATTTACGAACTTGCAGTCTTACTGATAGAATCTTCACAGATTACTTACATGCCAGGTTCTTGGTATTTCACTACTATCTAACCTTGCCAATTTATAGCTACCTGATTTAGAGGACTCAATTACTGATAAGGGCCTTCCCTGTTCACCTCAAGTTTCCCCAACTTTTCAACTCGGCTTGCTTCGTTTCATCTCAAGACATACTGGCCTAGGCTAACTTTGAAATTTTTTACCTTGTAATTGTAATATTTAGCTATAGTCTACTTGTATATGGCCTCATAAATGGCTTCCCTTTCTATCATCTCTTTCAAGAGGTCGATATTCATCTTGAGCTCTTCTTTATTTTCTTGCTCAACATAATGTAATGAACTAGGGATGGTTACCCCTATCTTGGCCGGGATCACAGCCTCCATTCTATATGTGAGACTAAATAGGGTTTCCCCATTTAGGGTTCTTGGGGTCATCCTATACAACCATAGAACATGAGATAGGTTTTACCCCCAATCTCCCTTAGCTTTGTCTAGCCTCGATTTTAGGCCTTGCAACAGTGTTTTTTTTATAACCTCGACTTGACCGTTTGCTTGGGAGTACGCTACCGAGGTGAATTATTGGGTGATTTGCATTTTTTACACCACATTTTGAACGAGTCTTCTGCAAATTGCTTTTTGTTATCCGTGATGATCTTCTTTGATATCCTAAATCGGAAAATAATATTTTTCCAGAAAAAATTCAGGATTTGTTTCCCTATAATCGTGGCTAAGGGTTCTGCCTCTACCCATTTGGTGAAGTAGTCTATGGCCACCACAAAAAATTTCACCCTTCCTTGGGCTTCATAAAATGGGCCCATGATATCAATCCCCCATTGGGAAAAGGGCCACACACTCTGCATTCAGACTAATTTCATCTGAGGTCATAGGTTACTGGTGCATGGAATTGGCATTTTGGACATTTTTGGACGAAGTCATGTGTTTCTTGAAACAAAGTGGGCCAGTAATAGCCCCACCTTAGAATCTTTTTTGCCAATCCTCTCGCACACAAGTGGAAATCACATGAGCCCTCATGAGCCTCCTGAATTATGTAATTGGCTTGAAAAGGACCAACACACCTCAGTAGTGGTTGTAAAAAGGATCTTTTGCAAAGGACTCCATTTTCTAAAACACACTAAGGTGCTTTGAGTTGAAGCTTCCTTGCCTCAGCCAGATCAGGTGGGGTTTCTCCCGAAGTAAGATACCTTATTATTGGGGTCATCCAACTATTGTTCATTTCTTCTACCACAAAGAATTTGACTTTGTATATGCTAGGCTGACGAACTTCTTCGACCAATGTTTGGTGTCTTTTATTTTCTTTTGCTAGGATGCTAATTTGCTGAGCGCATCAGCTCACTTATTTTCATCTCGGGGAACTTTGGTTATTTGAAAATAGGAAAATTTGTCCTGTAAACCCTTTACTACCTCTAGATATTTCTACAACTGGCCATTTTTTGTCTTGTAAGTACCTTTCACTTGATTGACCATGATCTAGGAATTACTGAAAACTGAGTGATTTTACCTTCATTTGATGAGCCAGGCATAGGCCTGCTATCAATGCTTTATATTCCGCCGTGTTGCTCATCATTTTAAAAGTAAAATGTAACGTATAAATCACCTCAGTCCCCTCAGGACTTCTTAACAACATTCCAGACGGTAACGTCTTCACTAGAGGCTCCATCAACATGCATGAAGCACCAATCACTTGGCATTTCTGGTTTTTCATTTACCACTACCTTTTTTGTAGAAAGTTTTGTGGCCTCCAAGGTGGATCCATGCATTTACACCAAAAAGTCTGCTAGATCTTGACCTTTGATTTCTTTTCGAGGTTGGAAATCAATTTTATGCTCTCTAAGCTCGACTGCCCATTTCATCAATCATCTCGAGGCTTCGGGCTTCAAAAGTACCTACTTTAAAGGTACATTGGTTAACACACAAATGGGGTGTTCTTGGAAATAAGGGCGAAGTCGACGAGCCAAGTTATTAATGCCAACGCCATCTTTTTAGTTGGTAAATGTCTCAATGCGTCTCTATACAAAGCTCTACTAACAAAATAGACCGGTTTTTGCGTTTCCTTATCCTCCTTGACTAGAACGACACTCATTGCTTCTTCAGCTGCCGCTAGATACAAGTATAATCTTTCTCCTAACTGTGGTACAGTTAGTGAAGGCAACCTCATCAGATGTTGTTTTAGGTCCTTGAAGGCCTTTTGACAATCGTTTGTCCACTGGAAGTTTTTTGCAATTTTTAAGACTCGAAAGAACGACAACTGTTTTTCTGCCGATTTAGACAAAAAGGGACTCAACGATGCTAAGTACCCCGTTAGCTTCTGCACATATTTTAGGCACGCTGGAGATTTTATCTCATCCACCACTTTCACCTTTGAAGGATTCACACTCAACCCTTTCTTGGATACGACATACCCTAGGAATTTACCTGAGCTAACCCCAAAATCGCATTTCGTGGGGTTCAACTTCAGTTCTGTATGCCTCAGAAGTTGAAGAACTTCCTCCAAATCTTTTAAGCTCATCCCCAAGTTTTTACTTTTTACGATGATGTCTTTAATATAGACCTCCACCACTCTGCCAATTTGTTTTACAAATACTTTATCCACTAACCTTTGGTACGTGGCTCCAGCATTCTTCAAACCAAAAGACATCTTCTTATATGTGAATGTTCATCAATCCATAATAAAGGCAGTTTTGGGGGGCATCTATTTCGTCCATGAGCACCTAGTGATATCCTGTGTATAAGTCTAGCAAGCTCAAGAGTTCATAACCTGATACAACCTCTACTTTCTAATTAATTACTGGTAAAGAATAACAATCCTTTGGACAATAATTATTCAGATCCGTGTAATCAATACACATTTTCCATCCTTCCCCCGCCTTTTTCATCATAACAGGGTTGGCAATCCAGGTCGGATACTTTACTTCAAAACGAATATCCGTTGCCAGCAACTGCTCAACTTCAGTTCGAATGACCTGATTTCTTTCCGGTGCAAATTTCCTCTTCTTTTGTTGTACGGGTTTGACCCGTGGATCGACGTTCAACCTATGAACCGGAGGTACCAAGAAAAGACATCCTTAAACTCTTGGAACAATGATACAATCCCTGATACAGAGAAGGATTCTAAGATGATCCTACCCTAACCTTTCTTTCAGAGAATTTTGGGTCTAATAGGACCTCAAGCATAAAGGAATGACGTTAACTCTCTCTCGAGGTTTGCCTTAGGTCGAGAAACCTGTAGTTGCTATTTGTTCATCCTTGGCCCTTTTTTTTTCTAGTAAAACCCTCATAGATTCCCGAGAAACTTGTTGGTCCCCTCGGATTGAAGCTATCCCATGTTTTGTTGGAACTTCATTATGAGCTGATAAGATGAACAAATTTCTTTTGACGGCGTTAACCAATCTTGTTCCAGAATGACGTTATAGGGAGAGGGTGTATTGATCACATAAAACTCAACCATCATGGTTTTCTGCCTGGGGTAGTTCCCTACAGTAATCGGTAACCAGATGGTTTCTTTGGGCATCACCTCTTCTTGGGTGAAAGTTTGAAGGGGTTGGTCGATCCGCCGCAAACTGCCTCGGTCAATCCAAAGCTAGTTAAAGCATGCAGAAAAATGATACTGATCGCTGCACCGTTATCCACATATTCTTGGTGCACTTCCTTGTTTGCCAAGATCATCTTTATGACCAAGGCATCTATATGGGGCATTGTCCTAGGAACAACATATTCTTCAGATAAGTTGATAACCTCTTCTAGTTTAATTCTTTTATGGCGAGATTCCTCTAAGGGCACTTTTCTCGCCTCCGCCTTCAGAGCGGCTTGAGACACCCCATGCGGAGGTCTGTCAGAAATCACATGAATTACCCCCGTAATATTATTATTTTGGTTTTGAGGTGGGGGTAGAGCTGGTGCAGAGGCTACATTTTCATATTGCTATTGGGGGCCTATAGGAATGTAATTGGGGTTGAAGTTGCGATTCTGACATGAGTACCCTTAATGGTGGTACTGGGAACATTGATTCTGAGGTGAATCCCACCTCCTGTATTCTTTTCCTCGTCCTCTACCTTCTTGGTTAAATCCACGGCTCCCCTAGTGCTGGAAGTTTTCTGGGCCGCCTCGTTCATGACCTCGGGAGGAACTAGTAGCGGCAGCTGTATACTGCATCAGCATACCTCGTTTTAAGCATTCTTCGATCTTCTTCATGAGATCCTTACACATCTTGGTCTGGTGATCGTGATTGTTATGAAAATGACACCACATATTTTGAGATCGTTTATGTGGTGGGGGCCTGTAGTGTTTGTGGTGGCCTCAACACATCTTGATGGAGGGCCAGGATCTCCGACCTCATCTTTTTCAACGGCGTCATGGAATTTTCAAAATTTTTGGGGTCACTTCACCCCCTATTCAACCTATCGAACACGTTCTTCTTGGGGATCTTCTCTTCCCCGTACTTTCTTTCAGCCTTATTTCCTTCTAGCTTCTTTTTATTTACTTCGTCTACCATGGAAAAATTTCTCACCACCCTGAACAATCTTATTTTGTTTGCGGTGGGTTCCTTCTTAGCTTGGTATATAGATAACCGGGCTGAAGTCCGTTCAAGAAGGCTGAGATAACAAGTTGATCAATCTTTTGTTCAATGTGCAGGCTTTCCTTCGTGAAGCACTCTAAGTACGTGCTTATGGTTTCATCGCCTTTTTGCTTGACATCTAGGAGGTCAACAGAGTTCTTTACCATCTTCCTTTTCTGATAAAACAAGCATAAAAAAGCTCAGCCATTTGGCGGAATGAAGTGATGCAGCCTTTGGGTAAGTTGTCAAACCAAATCCTGGCTCTCTTAATTAAAAACTTTAGGAACACCCTGCACATGTGCTCCATGTTGCACTACGGTTCATCGTTTGAAATTTGAATTGTGATAAGAAATCACTAGGGTCAGTGTTCCCATCATAAGGTTTAATTGTTGGGGATCTGAAACCTTTTGGTAGAGGAGTATTCATTATGTCTCTAGAAAAAAGAGTAATCATGTCCCATGCCTCGTCAATTCTTAT
>JBDJHY010000106.1:13252752-13264955 GCA_039654485.1 Withania somnifera | reverse complement strand
ACAATAAGACACTTCTCTGTCATTTATGATATCATCATAATATATTTATATATTGACGTTGCATCACTAAGATCTGCTTTAGTTCTTCAACTATATCATCACAGTATACCTATACACTGACATAATATTATTAAGGTATGCTTCGGTCCTTTAATGATATTGGTAAATCATTTATGAAACTTTCATAGTATATTTATATATTAGCATTGTATCATTGAGATGTGCTTCAGTTCTTTAGTGAGAAATCTCTTAGTGCTCCATAATATCATCACAACATGTCTATTGTCGGCATGGTATCATTCAATCTAGCTCAAGTGTTTCTCATACCTCCATAATGTACGTCGTATATATCATACTGACATGATATCAAATAATTTATACTTAATTTTAATATTTTAATTTATATATTTTTTTTAGCAAATTAATTTTTGTAAGTCTAATTATAAAAATAGAGTCATATTTTAATAAAAGTTTTTTTATTTGCATAAGTTAATACATATATATATATATATATATATATATCAATTTAATTCAATGAATGAGTTAGTGGACTTTAGTATTTTTCTTAAATTATTTCTTTTTGGTAGTATAGTTGTTCATTTATTAATCAAAATTTTTTAGTTCATAGTTTTTTTTATAAAACAAAAAATAAAAAAGAACATAAATTAAAAAGAAGATAAACTAACGCAAAATAGTAAAAAGGAATTAATTGACAAAAATGAAAAAAGAAAAGAAACTAGAAAAGAAGGAAACCAATCAGAATTACTTGTCAGTTTTTAATTTACCACACTATTATGAAAATATTAATTAACATAGTAATTTTTCATATTATCCTAATTAATTAAATTTAACCATGAGTATTTCAAAAAGTCTTAATAAAAGATTAAGGGTAAAATAAAGATATTTTTTTTTATCCTTTCTTGATATATTAAAAATGACAAGTAAAAAAAATAATAATAAACAAACGACAAATAATTATGCACAGAGGAGTAATATTATAAAATGATGTTTTTAGTAAAAGGTAAAAGGATATAGAAAGATAAAAATAATAAATAGGAGAAACTAATAAATACAAAGGAAAAAACATATAATGCAATATAAAAAAAAAAAAAGATAAGAACGTGAATTTGAGCGTGTAAAAAGTTTGGGTCGAGTGTCCTTTGTGTAGTAGATACTTTTGGTTTTCATCCATTTGTGTTGTTTTTTCTATAATTAATTAGTTTATGATCATATGGCTAATATTTTCTTTGGCAACACTTTTAATATACATTATGGTACACTTATATAAGCAATGCATTTATTTTGTATAAAACTATATATCTTAGCAATGTATAAAAATATATCAATCATTAAAAGTGTATAACAATGAATAACATCGCTGGCTGTAGTGACAAATTGTAATCTTTATTGAAAATCATTTCAGATCTCCACCAAATAACTTAGAATTTAGTGGACAATAAATTTAATTAACACCACTCCCATTTTCCCATGTAAAAAGTAGATTGAAAATTCAATCTCATTTCTTCATAATGGTGGGTTGCTTTTTTAATATGATTTTTCACTGTTCAAATATTTCAAAATCAGCTTTTAAGTCCAAATTCAAGTTTATCTACTAACAATCAACAAGTCACAATTTTTAGATTCAACTTTCAAGAAATGAACTATAAAATCTCAAGAATGGAGATTCTAAGAATGAATTTGACGTTTGTATACAAAAATAGGGATAAACTGGCAGAGACAAGAAGAGAAATTAACAATTATGTTTTCAATGTTTTGTTAATATGTAAACAGGTATATTAAATCATATACAAAATGAATTAAATGGGATTCCATATAAAAATACTATAAGCTTGAACCAAGTGATAATAGAGACTAAAAATCTCAAATAATTTCCCGGTTAGTACAAAATATCCTGCACAATGTTGTAGTATGATGGCATTGCTCGTAAAAGTTATTAGCAGACAAGTAAATGTTATTCTCGGAGCATGATCAAAGTGTTTTGCTAATTCATTATCTGTTTACTCGCAAAAGAGAGAAACTGAAGAAAAGGCATGACCAAAAGCTCCACGCTTGTTAATAGGTGTGAATTTAAAAAAAAATAATCTTGTTAAAGGTTTATTTGTACTGACACTGAAGAATCATAACAATTTAGGAAATTAGCTGGTCTCCCCAAAATACAGCCTATCATTTATGTGTGAAAGAAGAGACAAGTGATTTTTTACTAAATATACTATCAATTTGAGTTTTTATTTTTAATTGATAGGGAACATAAAGCTAACCAACGAACTTGAGGAGAGAAGTTTCTATTACCACACAAGACCAACAGCACTCGAGCCAGCCATTTTCATACCTGCAAATTAAAATAATAAATTTTGACATCATTTTAGACTATGCATTGTTATCGTCCATTACATTTCGTTTAATTGAATGAAAATAAATATGATCCATGCAATTGAAGACTTCTCTCGTTAAAGAATTCCTTCAAATGTGAGTACATCTTGCTTCCCAAGGATAGTGGAGGTGGAATATTAATATTGGCTTCTGTTCCATCTCTTCTACCGGTTGGCACATTTAAATCTGTCACACCACAGATACTACTTAAACAGAACATTCATAATTACACCATTTATTCACTCTCACGCTTCAATTTTTATCATTCATACTTGGAGATGATTTTAATGTAAAATGACTTGTAAGATATATAAAGAAGAAAAACCTCAATGCAGTAATAATGACATGCATGTCACCAAATAACCCATCCACCACAAAAGACTCCCAATTTTCATTAATCATTCACCAAAGTTACATTACCAATAATGACTACCAAATTTCATTACTAAGAAATCACTGAAACAGAAAGAAAAACCAAAGAAAGAATTCACCAAAAGAAGCAAACGAAAGAAGAAAAAAAAAAAAAAAGAGAAATACATGGAAGTAAAAAAAAAAAAAAAAAAAAAAAGAAAGAAACACAAGAGAAAAGAAGAACAGAGACGTGGAGAAAAGATGAAACTCACCAGTTTCAATCTTGAGAGAGACTGAGTGACAGGAGACAACAATAGAGAGATTCAGAGTTGAATGAGGTTGCTTCAAATGAGACCTTTGAGCATATATGCAAATACAATTTGTGTTGTACAGGCTTCTCATAAACTTCTGATTTTTTATAGCACAACACTAACTCTTCGATATATTTCTTGCCGGGTATGTTCTTGATTTTTAATCAGCCACCTTACCTTTCTTTACCTGCTCCCAGAGACATCTCCTCTCAGATATCAGGGTTTGGGATTAGCTTTGAGTTATCGAGTGACGATTGCTCCATTTTTTAAGAAATTTGTGAATTTAAAGTATGAATTGACAAAGTTATACTCAAACATTTATCAATAAAATAGTTTTTTTCATATTTATTTTGTAATTGCATTTGTTTATTTTCTATATTCCAAATTTATTTGCGAATTTACTGTCCTCTTGAATTCATGAAAATAAGCTATAAATGATTTTTCTTGTATTTCTAGCTTATATAGAAATTATCCCTTTTTTCCGTTGATAAATCAATAAAAAGTAAATAATTCATAAGAATAAAGTAAAAAAGCTATTCCCAAGGTCAGCTATCTGAAAAGGATAAAGAAATAGAACTAAAAAAAAAAAAAAACAGGTAGCTCTCCCCTTCCTCAATTGCAATTTTCTCTCAACCAACCATGTCAGCTATGTGAGTTTTGCAAAGAATAGCCAGTATAAATGAGAAATGGCATGTTAAAAACAATAGCAAAAATAGTTTAATAATGCTTTGAATATTAAAGAACTTGAATAAAGCATAATGTTGAATAAAGATGTGATTCAACTAACAGACAATAACCAATTTTTAGTAGAAACATACTAGTAGATTGAGATGTTACAATTTTATTTTAGTTTTTTGGATCTTCTAGTCACTGTAGAACAGGGAAAATGGACATGTTGATCAACTTCCAAAAAAAAAAAAAAAATGTTTCTTTCTTGTTTTCATTTCTAATCTGTCTTTGATAATTCAGCATTAAAATACACAAGTGAGACCCTTGTGCATGATGTTTATTCACAATCACAAGCATAAAACAACACTTGGTTGCTTTCAGCCCTTTTCACCAGCAGCATACTGCCAAATTCATGAATCTTTGTTATCATCTAAGCACTAGTATCCAAAACAAAAGAAAGAATCAAATACATGTCCAAAGAAAATTAGTATATGAACGATTAAATTGGAGAGTAGTATTTCTTGATCGAACGTGATCCTACTAACATGGGGTTCCTTGGGTTATCCAAATTCAGTTCAAGAAGTTTTTGGATTGCTGGTGGAATAGCTCTTGTTATCATTCTCACAATAATCATAAAGATATATACCATTTATCTAGATTGTAAAGGCAATAAGCAGCTTTCAAAAACCAAACCAGATGAAGAAAATCAAGTTAATGTGAAGTCTATGGAAAGTGTAGTTGATTCTAATGCTACTATAAGAACTTATGCACTTGAAGAGTTGAAGATGGCAACCAAAGACTTCAAGATTCGGATTGGCGTAGGAGCAACTTCATATGTTTATCTCGCTGAGTTTGGAGATGGAAGATTAGGCGCGGTGAAGCGTGTCATGGAGGAAAGAGGTGGCAAAACAAAGATGTTCTTGGATGAAGTCTCAGTCTTGCTTAGAATATCACATCCAAACTTGGTTGGGTTAATGGGATTTTGCTTGGACAAAGGTAATCACCAATCAACTTTAGGTATTCTCATATTTTAGTGAAGATATATAAAGAAAAATTAATCATTGGCCATTAGCTCAGTTTAATTAGCATGTCCTCAAATCAAATCCAAGAAAGAAGCATCAAATGAGATGAAACTAAAATTCTCTTTGGCCTGTTTTTATGAATATGGTATTTGATATTATTCTTATTCCTTAGTTTGAGCATTAAGAAATAAGTAGTGAAGTCTCGTGTATTAAGTAGCAAAGGCACGCAGCCTTTGCCTATATTTCTGCATGATGTTGTTTTCATGCTCGAATCCGTAATTTCCTGATCACATGACAATAACTTTAACTGTTACTCCAATGCTCCCTTCAAATCACCAAAAACATGCATGGAGCATTATTCACAATGTTTCAGCTGTTTTCTTTTCTCCAATACACTACCTCTCAACAGTTGAGGAAAATAACTAAAACCATTAACAATTTTTTGGGTATTTTTGTGGATGAGAAATTTGAATATATATTTTTCTAGCTGGGATGAGGCTTAAGCTGCATGAAAATTAATAAGTACACAATGTTCCAGATACTAATGAATTTTCTTCCATCAGAATAATCCTTACCTGCAAGGGATGTATTGAAGTGTGTAAGTATGACTGTCTCATCTAAAAATTTAATTTAATTTGTTAGTGAAAATGAAACATATTTTTATTTACTTGATTAGATTTTCAACGCTGCTATCAAGGACCGAGTATATGAAAGATTTTTTTGACAACAGATGGAGGTGAAACTCGAACAGAAGACCTCTGTCTGCTCTCATACAACCATTACTTCATTAGATATTAGAATAGAACCATGTTTTGACACATAAGTTAATATTTTGTAAAGATGCTTGAAACAGAAAAACAGTGACTTGCCTTTAGCCATGGAAGATTACTTCCCCTTGGGGCTGGGAAAGCAGTATGAAAGAATATTCACCAAGAAAATCCAAGATAAGAAGAAAACATAGAACTTTCGTCAAGGGCTTCTTGGCTATATTTTAAAGAAGAGACAAAAGTATTTGTTGTGAACTAAGAATTAAAAACCATTGGGATTCTTTTGGCTGTCCTCTTTCTCGTGTCCATATGTTCTTTTCTTATACCATATGTGCAATACTTCATATTTATCAAAGGGAATTTTTGTCCAAAATGAGAAAGGGCTACTTTTGGCTCTATATTGAAGAAGAGACAAGAGTATTTATTGGTGAACTGTCAATAAAAACGCATACGGATCCTTTTGTTGTCCTCTTCCTTTTGTCCCAATTATGTTCTTTAATACAATGTGGTGTGATAAGCATCTTGTGTTAGCAGGGTCGGGGAAGGGGGAAGGGTCGCACCTCCAAGGGTGTGGTGTAGTCAATCTACTCTAATGGAAGTACTCAAAGGCCCCCTTCAATTATGTTCTTTTATTATACATAATATATGCGTAATGCTTCATATCTGATTCAATTTCAGCTCCATTTATATATAAATTAAAGCAGGAGAACAGTTACTACTTTTGGAGTATGTTCCTAACAAAAGCCTCTTTGAGAAGATGCACACATATCATGGGCAATCCTCTGGTACACTATCATGGTCTAATCGTCTAAACATTGCATTAGATGTTGCTCGTGCTCTCGACTATCTCCACTCAGTAGCTGATCCTCCTGTCATACACAGAGACATCAAATCATCAAACATTCTGTTAATTGACGATGATCATGCCAAACTTGCAGATTTCGGGCTATGCAAGTTAGGCAATGATGTTGTAAGCGCAACTACTCCCACTAAAGTAAAGGGTTCACTCGGTTATGTTGACACCTATTACCTTAACACAGGGCTAGTGTCTCCAAGAAGTGATGTTTATAGCTTTGGAGTGTTACTTCTGGAGCTCATTACGGGGCTAAAGTCGGTGCAGGGCTCAATGACGCTTGCTGAGTGGACTGCGGAAAGCAGGAAAAATGAGAATGTGGAGGTGCTAATTGGTATGTTGGATCCCAAACTCAATGGTGATGTAGACCTTGAACAACTAAGAGTTTTAGTTGATGTGGCTAATTCAGCTTTGATCGAAAATGCTGAAGCTAGACCAACCATGACACAAATTGTCTATAGAATTTCAAGTTGCACGGAGCCTCAACCAATACCTGTTACCTGTATAGAACAAAGAAATGTTGCTAATTAGTACCATTTAGATTATTTTTTTTTTTGACATGAACATAAATGTAAACCATCTATATATCTATTCTAGTCAATCCTTTTATACCCACTTCTTTTATAGGAACTCACCCTGTAAGTATCAAATTCAGCTTTTCTTGTGAAGCAATTTGAATAATTAGTCCAAAACTTTAAGGTAACAGGTAAATTGGTACAAAATCGTCATAAAATTATACATTTCAATTTTCAATCCTTCTGTGTTGGTTTATTATTAATCAGCTTTGAAGTGTATTATAGTACCAAATAGTAGAATGACCCTTCCTTTTTTTTAGCAATAATATTATTCCAACTATCCACATAACATGTTTAATACCATGAAATTAAATGTCATTTTGGTGCATTTAACACAACTTTAATTTAAAATCACAAGATTTAAAAGTCATCTTATTTTTTTAAACTTCATAACAAGTCAAAAGAGATCATTCTTTTTATGAATGAATGGAGTAATACTTTTGATGTATTTAGCAAAGGAACTAATAATTGTCATATAATGCATTTCAAGAATGAGCATTGCTATTATTTGATGGGCTGATGGTTTCTAGAGCCGTTTGACTTTGATTATAAGTTGGTCAAACCAACTTTTAAGTAATTTTCAGTCCTCAAAAGTATTTGTATATTTTAAAAATGACTTTAAAAAGTTAAAATTCACTTATAAAAAATTAAAGGCACTATAGTAGCCGGGCACCAGACCCATTTTTATTGCTCCTGATCAAATGGAACCTGCTAAGTTAAGAGAACTTAAGACTCGGCTTTAGGACTTGTTAGATAATAGGTATTATCAGGCTTAGTGTTTCATCGTGGGGTGATCCTGTCTTCTTTGTTAAGAAGAAAGATGGCTCGATGTGTATGTGTATTGACTACAGATAGTTGAATGGGGTTACAATAAAGAACAAGTATCCTATGACATGGATTGATGAATTATTTGATCAGGTTCAAGGTTCATCTATATTTTGAGGTTCCGTTATCATTATTTGAGGATTCAGGCAGAGGACATCCCTAAGATAAAATTTAGAACACATTATGGTCACTATGAGTTCCTAATGATGTTTTTTGGGTTGACCAACGCCCTGCAACTTTCATGGATTTGATAACTAAGTGTTCAGGCCTTAGACTCCTGCGTGATTGTGTTTATTTATGAAATATTGGTTTACTCATGGAGTAAAAAGAAGCATGATAGGTATTTGAGGATTGTGCTTCAGACTTTGATATATCATCGACTTTATGCAAAGTACTCAAAGTGTGAGTTTTGACTTCACTCAGTTGCATTCCTCAGACATTGTTGTCTAAGGATGGTATTATGGTACAACTAAAGAAGATTGCAGTTGTTCGTGATTGACCTAGGTCGACTACTCCTACTGAGGTCCACAATTTTATAGCGTTAGCTGGGTATATCGTCGGTTCATTGAGAGTTTCTCTTCTATTGCAATGCCATTGACCAGATTGACTAGAAATGAGATTCCTTTCTAGTGGTCTGATGAGTGTAAGTTTTTTTTCCCAGAGATTTAAGGCCATTTGAATTCTACTCTAGTTTGGATATTGCCGGTTGAGGGTCAGATTTTTTTGGTAGATTATGATGCTTTCTGTATTGTTCTGGGTTGTGTATTGATGCAGCAAGATCAAGTGATGGCTTATGCTTCGAGGCAGTTGAAGATCATGAGTCAACTACCTCACTCATGACTTAGACTTGGTGGTGATAGTCCTTGTGCTTAAATTTGGAGGCATTATCTATATAAAGTGCATTATGAGATCTTCATGGATCACCATAATGTTCATTACATTATGAGTCAAAGAGGGCTGAATTCCTACCAGTGTAGATGGATTGATTTTATGACGAACTATGACATTTTTATTTATTATTATTCAATCTTTGCTAACCTTTTTGTCAGACTTGATCTATTAGATTCAATTCGTATTCTTGCCAATGTTGAGTCGTGTTCTACTTTGTTTGATAAGATTCAGCAGCATCACTGTAATCGATTGTTGATTTGTGATCCCCACGGATCTAATTTAGACTAAGAGAGTATTTTGATAATTAAGGGTTACATCTCTGTTCCAAGAGTTGAAGATTTGATTACGTTGATCCTTCATAAGGCCTATTCTGTCAGATATTCCATTCATCCAGGTACAGTAAAGATGTATAGAAATTTCATACAACTTTACTGGTGGAGTGGTATGAAGAAGGACATTGCAGAGTTTTGTCTTGGTTCTTGAACTATCAGTAGGTCAAGTTTGAACATCAGAGACTCGGTGGATTAATGTAGTTGCTTTCCATTCCCTAGTGAATGTGGGAGTGGATTACTATGGAATTTATTTTGGGGTTACCTCACAATAGTCATGATTCTATTTAGGTCATTATTGATAGGCTGACTAATTATGCACATTTTATTCTGATTCTAATTTCTTATAGTGCAGATAAATAGGCTAGATCTACCAGGATGTTGTTCGGTTGCATAGTATTTTAATTTCCATTATTCAAATCCTAGTACTTAGTTTACATCTCAGTGTTAAAGACCTATACAACGAGTTATGGTTACAGAGCCTCATCTTAACACTGTTTTTCACCAGCAGATGGATGGTCAGTTCGAGAGGACTATTTAGGTCCCAGAGGACATGTTGCGAGTATATGTACATAATATTGGTAGTTCATAAGATCAATACTTAGCATTGGTAGAGTTTTCTTACAACAACAACTACCACTCGAGCATTCTGGTGGCACCTTTCGAAGCTTTATATGGTAGGTTGTGTCAATCACCAGTTGGTTAGTTTTATGGGGTTGAGTCTAAGCTTTAGAGCACATACTTGCTTCAGGATGATTTGGATGAAGACCATTTGATATAAGATAGACTTTAGGCCACCCAGAGTAAACAAAAGAGTTACACAAACTATTGACATCATTCTTTAGAGTTTAGTATTAGTGATTGGGTATTCTTGCGAGTATCGCCCATGAAGGGTATGATGAGGTTTGGGAAGGAGGGAGGGAAAGCTTAATCTCCGGTATATTATCCATTTTGATATCCCTAGTTGCATTGGTGCTGCTGCTTATAAGATAGCCTTGCCACCAATATTTTTGTTGTGCATTAGGTCTTCTATGTGTCTATGCTAAGACGGTATATTCCAGATGTGTTCCATGTGCTTCAGGATGATTTGGTTTAGGTAGATGAGGGTTTTTTTTGTTGTTGAGGAGTCGGTTCTCATTTTGTCTAGAGACGTGAGAAAGATGAGATCTAGGGAGATTCCATTGGTTAAAGTTCAATGGAGGGAACGTCCAGTTGATGAGGCCTTTTAGGAGGTTGTGGGTAAGTTGTGGGCTCTGTATCTGCAGTTGTTTAATCCTCAAGTACTTCGTTCTTCTAACTTTTAGGAATGAAAGTCTTTTAGTAGTGAATATTGTAATGACCCTTTCAGTCATTTTTGTATTTTCTTGCATTTTAAAAATTTCTTATAGTGGCCCTATGCCATTTGTGGCTTAACAAAAATGGTGGTTTGATTTTTGAGTCATTCATTTGGTTGTGATGTTCATTTCCCTATTTTAGATCCTTAACTGTTGAAATTATTAACTTTAATTAATATACTGTGAAAATAAACTCAAATTGAATTCTATCAGTTTCTTTAGCTCCGAAAGATGAATTTTGATCTAGACGAACTCTTAATTTGTGTTTGGAACCTTTCATTGTGATTTTATCTGGTTTTGTGTATTTTTAGCGTTTTGGAGTTTAAGGGTTTGACTATGGTAAGCTTTTAATGATTAGAGCCTCAAATTGAAAATTCGACTGCATCATCAGTTCCCAAATATCAATTTTGGGTTAGGTGAGTTGTTCGTTTAGGTTCGGGCTAGCTGGGCTCATTTTATTTACTCGGTTAGTATTATAGAAATTTTGGCTGTGGGTTAACTTTAGTTAATATGTTGCCTAAATAATCTCGAATAAAATTTTTGTTTATGCCAAAGAGTTTGGAATGTCGTTTTCATACAGGTAGCATATTTGGTTTGTGTTCATCAGGATCTTAACTCATTCCAAACCATCATTTGAAACTTGAAAAGTAGGTTGGTTTGTTCCCGTCTTATGTGCCCTTATGCGTTCATCACAATCGCGACATCTTGGGATGAGATCACGTAGCACTGGCCTCCTGAGTATCACAATCATGTAGATCTGCAGTCTTCCTCTTTGCGATAGCAACAGGCTTCACACGATCGCAAAGGACAAGTTTCTAAAGCCACATGATCGTGAGCCTCTCCACACGATCGCGTAGAGTAATCACTGGCAGGGTATATAAACCCTAACACTCGAATTTCTCTATAGTTTCATCATTTAATTAGGGAAGTAGAACTATTTTTACAAACTTTTTACAATGTTACGAACGTATTTTCATCTAAATATTATCCCACTGTTTGTTATATTCTGCCTTATATTGCTGAAATATCTGTACTACTTTTTGAATATAAGAATAAACCCGTTTTCGGAGACGCCATAGGTCAAACGTTTAAAAAAATTTAAAAATATTTTTTTCCAATTTTCCCTATTTACTTAATTAGTGTTGTGTTAAATCCTTCTATAAAACAAGCAACAATGTGTTAATTTTGTACAGTGATTTATACAAATTTACAAATTCAACATCATAAAAAACCAAAGTTATATGACACTATAAATAACACGACTGAACATTTGCAATCTTTGTATGAACACTTACTAACCAGTCTAATCAACCTTCTAATTTTGCAGAGTTATCATCATCTTCCAAAAGGTAGGCGCATGCTATGCCAGATTTTACTAACACAAGAGTTTTTAGCAGAATATCGTCTACCTTATGTGGAGGAGTCGGTAATGAACTAAATCTTTATTTGTTGCAGGCACACCGAGGAAAATAGCATGCAATTCAACTCGCTGGAATGGTGGCAGGTGAAGCAAGCAGCTTTTTCAGTTTTATCAGCATTTTCCAAGGACTTCATGAATATTTCGAAGTCAACAGTTGCATCGGAGAGCGTATTTAGCCAAGGACGACAACAAATTAGAGATCGTCGATATTTATTAGGAAGTAATGCAATGAATGTCTTAATATGTCTCAGAGATTGGATCTGGTACAAAAGATGAAACAAAGGATTGGTTCCAGACCAGGAAGAAGAAGAAGAAATTGAAGAACTATTGTCGACGCAAACTTCGGCAGAAGCAAGTCTAAGATATGGATACGTTGATTTTAACGAGTGCAACCCTGGAGATCCTAGTGTTAATGTTGATGAACTAAATAGGATGATTCAAGAATTGTATAAAGTGTAATTATTT
>JBDJHY010000106.1:13242005-13252652 GCA_039654485.1 Withania somnifera | reverse complement strand
TCATAATTTTGGCCAACCTACTCTATAAATAGGGGTTTTCTTTCAATTTTAGATAGAGAGTTTTGATGAAATAAAAAGGCATAGGCTAAAATTTAGATTATTTAGTTTAGGGGATGGATTCCAAAATATTAGTGTTAGACTAGATTATTGATGGGTTCTTTTTCATTGTTGATCTAGTACTTCTTTCATGATCTTCATATTGGAAGCTCCTTTGTGGAATCAATTGTGTTTCTCTTTTCATTATCATTCACTTTCTCTCTTTATTTAATAGTGGATTCAATTAGCTAATCTTTCTTCACTTCTCATCTTAATATTTCTTTTAGGATTATTGACTTATTCTCTATTTGATTGATAATTTTCACATATCTTTATTTTTTATTTTTTATTTTTTTAATTGGAGTCGTATCTCGATATACGAACCTCATCACAACCCATAAAAATAGGTGGGCTTTTGGCTATTTTTCCACTCTTTTTTCAACTTTTTGACTCCTAATTGTCCCCTTTTGATTAGATGCCTTGAATCTTAAAAGAATATTTCTTTGGGGACCACAAACACCTCATTTTTTGCTACTTTTTGGATCAAAACATGCACTTTATTGAATCTTCCTTTGGAGGACTTGAATTCTTCTTTCGAACTCAAGAACTCCACAAACAAAGCAATAACAAGCTTCAACCTTTCAAACAACAATATACCACCCAAATCAATCTAGGATTGGCACCAAATTCGAGTATGTTGCTCCCCACAATATGACGAACAAGACTCACTAGTTTTTATCCTCCAAACCAAGCTAATCAAGAAATCCACTTCTTTGCCTTCAAAACCTCAAGAATATCAAGAACAAGTTTTTCAATTGAAGCACTATTTCCCCATTCAAACCAACTCTGAAACATATCAAAGTTTAGAGTGTTGTTCCTTGAGGTGTAAAGAACAAGACACACTAATTTCAACCCTCAACTCCCCTGCTAGCTCAAGAATCATTTTTTTTCTTTTTCAGCCTTCAAGCTCAAGAACACAACAATGGTAATTTTCACAAAACACTTCTAAAATAGCTCAAACTCAAATTTCACTGTACACAATACTAGGGAACAACCTAGTATCAAGAAACAATAAGAAAACACAACAAAAACAACAAAGGCACAAATTTTTTGTGCTAGAGAAAATACTACCAATGTTTTATTTTTTTTGTAATTTTGTTGGTCAAAGTTCCCAAGATTGGATTCTGCGAAGGTGAATCGTTCAAGGCTATGATACCAAATGATGCATGACCAACCCCGAGACAACAAGGTCAAACATACATATTCGGAAGAAAATAAAAGATAGATGAAAATGATAACAAGTAAGAACCAATAGGAAACTAAAAGGTTTATTGAACCTTAAAACCTCTTATTTTCTATTCATACAAGATATCGAATCTGAAAATAGATAGACACAAATAGGAGTATTTAGCAACCAAAGGATATATTAAACCCTAAAACCTCTGACATACGAAATTCTATAGGCACCTACCTCTTACGAAGACCTTGAGGAGATTGTGGAATCTTGCTCACAACCTCCATTTCTCACAAGGTTCAAGAATTAGAATCACCACATTCTCTCACACAAATTCTCTATCAAGAGAAAGGAAATAGCCACAAGGCTTTAGAGGTTTCTAGTCATCAAAAGTCTCTCAAATGAAATGAAAGACTAACGATTTATACTAGTCTAGTTTCTATTTATTATAAATTGGCCCCAAGTGACCCAAAATATGTCGGTTCATGAAAGCTTCTCCAAAGGGCCATCGGTGCCTCTTGATCCCCGAGCTACGATCCATGCATGTAAATCTTGGATTTGACTCCAATTAGGGTCTTCAAACGTTCTTGAAATGTCCTTTGATGAGTGTTTGAATTCCATCCTCGTCGTTGAGCCTCAAAGTTGGATCCATACCAGTCCTCGATGCATCATCCTTCCCTTCAAGGGATTTGTCCTCAAATCAAAACCTATAAACTATAGGAAAAAATATGCAACAATAAGATACTCTTGCCAAAGAGGGCTAGAGTTAGTAATAATAAAATCAATTACCACGCATGGTTGGACACATATAACGTACAACCAAGTATCAACTAAAGCCAAAAATGGTTTAAAGTCCCCCAAAGTGAAGGATACTTGGTCGTACACAAAATCAAAATAAGGTGGCAATGACAAGATATCAATATCACCAAGAAAATAAAAATCTGGGGCAAATGGAGTAACAATACTTAGCTCAACATTAACAAAATGTCTATTTGTCTGGTTGGTCAAGAGACATACACAATGGAAATAAGAAATTAGGTCATGAAATCAAGGAACATAACATAAAAGTCACCCATGGCAACACAATTCATCAATCACATCTTGCTTTTGTAGTCACACAAGATACAATAGCTCATACCAAAGGTATTTTTATCAACTAAGTTGGTCTAAGTTAAGACGTTACCAAGAGTATTGGCTATCCTCAAGGATGGGATTACTCCTACACTAGCTCCGGGATCAAATACAAGAGTATCCCTCGAATGTGTTGGCATCACAAGACTATATAAACATACTAGAGCATGTAATAACACTTCATAACAAGCATAAATACAAATAAAGTGTTACTACAACGCTCTAAACTAAACTAAACTAAACAACACCCAAGTTCAAGCATAGCTTGTCATGAAGACCAAGCTCGTCATTACCATAAAGGTAATGACATCTGTCTCCAAGGCCAAATGTAAAGGCATTCCCCAAATGAGTTGGCATAAACAAATCATGAAAACTTAAAAGATCGAGTAACAACAGTAAACAATACTCCCACAACAAGGCATATGTGCTACTACAAGAATATCTACCAAACAATCCAACCAACAAATCAAACTTGGTTTTAGAACCAAGGTATTCAATAACAAAATGGCATTAGCATCCAACTCTGGGGTCAAATAGAAAGGAACACCCAATAGGGCTAAGATAGCACCCATTGACCCGATTGGGTATCCTACTTACACATGACGACTTATACAAGGATGAGCACCATCACATGTAAATAGGTGGAAGAGAAAGGTTTTTACTAATACTACCTTTCCTAAAGCACTCTCAATAACAAGGTCACTATCACAAGTAATAGCATCGACTAAACCATCAAGATTTGGAATTCTCAAGGAAATGATAAGGTAAGAATCAAAACCACCCTCTCTTTTAACTAACTCCATCCCCACAAGTGTACACTCATCTACGAATGAGAGATTCCCCTCTATGGAATAGATGTCATCACACCATAGTGGGTTTTCAAAACAAGTATAGTGCAAAGGAACTACACCAACATCAAGGAACTTACCACTAGCTTCATCACAAAGAGTATTAACATCATCATTCCATAATAAAACACTTTATTTAAAGAGAGTAGGATCTATCACACATGGAAATTTTCACAATTAATATCACTTTCAAAGTCATACATTACATAATTTATGCCATTTTCAAGTACAACTCTACGAGCAAGGCTAGCAATTGGATCATATTCACACGACATGCTCAAAGAGTTACTCTTATTCCATTAACCAACCCTATTAACAACATCACTAATTTGAGGTTCATGAAGCACACAACAAGCATCCCTAATTAGTGGATTAGGGTCAAATACAAGTTAGTCAAGACAATCACCACAAGATAATGCATTATCAAATAAAGTACAAGTACCGATACTAAGTGGACTCAGATCATTCTCCAAAGAGAATTCATCCTTGTCAATAATAGAATAAATTAATGTCACGACACTATCACTAATGACATTATCATAAGTAGGCAAGAATGTATAAGATATTTTATGATTCATAACATGAGTTTCAACACTAGAGGGACACAAATCATCCTTACAAGAAGGTTTAACGAGGTCATCAATAGAATCCACTAATGTACTAACTACACCATGACATATACATTATCAACAAGAGGTAAAGCTCTCAATGCTTGCAAATCCTTATCTTTATGATTACCTCTCAATTGGTGTAGCCAATATTGAACCAAGGATCAATCTGGTGGTCGCAAACGTCAATCACGCTCAAGGTTGGAATGAATTATTATTTGTCCTAAATGGACGATTCAATAACACGTAAATAAAGTAAACACAAACAAAGGAATCAAGACCCAATTGCTTAGACAACTAAGAACTTAAATCAATAATTCACAACGAAACATAAAAGAGAAAAGCACGAATAAATATACACGCAAAGGCGTACTCAAAAACTAACTCAACAACTAAATAAGAGTTTATTAAGTTGCAAGTTAGTTTTTAAGAATCACAATTATGAAACTAGAAATAAAGAAATAGAAACTAAAATGGAAACTAAGAATAGGATTTGGAAATTAAATTTGATCACCACGTGTTACCTCAAGTTTTTAGTGTCTTCTTTCGGCCCTTCAAGTTGTCTTGCAATCCACAACAAGTATGCTGAAATTTGCCTAATTTTTCACTCTTTTTTCAACTTTTGACTCCTAGCGGACCCCCTTTTGACTAGATACCTTTAATCTTAAAAGAATATTCCTTTGGGGACCACAAACACCTTACTTTTTACTATTTTATGGATCAAAACCTGCACTTTATTGAATCTTCCTTTGGAAGACTAGAATTCTTCTTCCAAACTCAAGAACTCTAAGAACAACTCAAGAAAACACTCCAATCTTTCAAGCTCAATCTCCCTACTCAAATTAATTCGAAATTGAATAAGATTTTAAAGTGTTGCTCCCCAAGATGTAAAGGACAAGACCCACTATTTTTCTACCCTCAAGTCCCTAGCTAATTCAAGACCTACTTTTCTTCTACTTCTTTTTCTTCAAGCTTCAAGCTCAAGAACACAACAATGATGATTTTTCTAAACACCTACAAAATTGCTCAAACTCGAATTCCCCGACAACAACAATACTAAGAAACAATATAGTACCAAGAAATAATAAATAAAACACAACAAAAACAACAAAACACGAAACTTATGGTAGAGAAAATACTATCAATTTTTTTTATAATTTTGTTGATCAAAGTTCCCAAGATTGGATTCTACGAGGGTGAATTCGTCCAAGGCTCTGATACCAAATGATGCACGAGTGATAGATGAACGATCAAATGATGAACGAGTCTACACGAGTGATAGATGAACAAGTGATAATGATACCAAATGATGCACGAGTGATACAACAAGTTCAAATATACATATGTGCAAGCAAATAAAGAATAGATGAAAATGATAACAAGTAAGAACCAAGAGGCAACTAAAAGGTATATTAAACCTTAAAACCTCCTATTTTCAATTCATACAAGATATCGAATCAGGATAAATAGATAGACACAAATAGGGGTTTGTTAGCAGCCAAAGGATACATTAAACCCAGGATCTCTAACATACGAAATTCAACAGGCACCTACCTCTTACGAAGACCTTGAGGAGAGTGTCGAATATCATTAACAACCTTCGTTTCTCACAAGGTTCAAGCATTGGAATCACACACTCTCTCACACAAATTTTCTATCATGAGAAAGGAAATAGCCACAAGGCTTTGCAGGTTTCTAATTATGATAAGTCCCCCAAATGAAATAAAAAACTAACTATTTATATTATTCTAGTTTCTACTCATTACAAATTGGCCCCAAAGTGACCCCAAAGAACCCCCAAAACGTGTTGGTTCGTGGAAACTTCTCAAAAGAGTCATCGAAGCCTCTTGACCCCCATGTTACGATTCATGCATGTAAAGCTTGGGTATGACTTCAATTAGGGCCTTCAAACGCTCTTGAAATGTCCTTCGATGAGTGTTTGAATTCCACCCTCGTCATTGAGCCTCAAAGTTAGATCCATGCTAGTTCGGGATGCATCAGTTACTACCGCTACCACCAATGGCACCTTCTTAGCCTTCTAGAAGTATAAGGAGGGGTTTATTAACTTTTTCCATTGTTGGATCAGTGGCCTCTTTTGTAGGGATTTACAGTACAATTTATTTTCTTTGGGCGGATGGTTGTTTTGGAAAGAAAAAAGTTCACAATTCAGTTCAACCTACTATTACTGCTACTTCTAATGGTGAGAAATTATCCAGTAGTAGTTCTATTTCAAGATCATCAACTCTTAGTCATCAAGGGTCGCGATTGATGAGGAGCTGAAGGAGTGGAACTTCTTCTAAACACGCAGACAGGGCAGAAGAATTGTTGTTCACAGATCTTGCTGCAGCTACTTGGAAGCTATTAGGGATTTGATGCTAGGAGTTTCTTAAAGTGTAGCTATTTAATAGCTATAAATAGTAATTTAAGTAAATATGGGCTTTTAATAGTGATTTAAGGCTCAAATTTGTTCATATGTGTACTTTTCTAAAATCTAAAAAGGGTGCGAAAATATACCCAAAAAAGGTCCAGTTGAACTCATTCTCCCCTTTCTCAATTGCAATTTTGTCTCAATCAACCATGTCAGACATGTTTTTATAGTTTATACTAATTATATTGCTATAAAATGTAATCATTTTTCTAATATAACGTATAAAAATAACAGCTATGTGAGCTTTGCAAAGAATAATCAGTCCTAATAAGACATTATAAAGGAGATATGGCATGTTAACTAGTTTTATTATGATGAATTCTTTGAATATTAAAGAACTTGAATAAAGCATAATGTTGAATAAAGATATAATTTAACTAGAAGACAACAACTAATTTGAGATTGGAAACAAATTAGTAGATTAAAATTTTATATTTTTTGGATCTTGTAGTCTCCGTAAAACAGGAGAAAATTACATGTCGATCAACTTAAAAAATATGTTTTTCTTGTTTTCTTTTCTAATCTTTGTCTAAGTTCAACATTAAAAGACACAAGTGAGACTCTTGTGCAAATGTTTATTCACAATCATAAGCAGAAGATAATACTTGGTTGCTTTCAGCACTTATTATTGTCAGCATATTGCCGAATTCATGAATCTTTGTTATCGTCAAGAGCATTAATGAAAAACAAAAGAAAGACCAAATACATGTCCAAAGAAAATTAGTATATGATTGATTAAATTGGAGAGTAATAGCTCCTGATCGAACAGATCCTAACATGGGGTTTCTTGGATTCTCCAAATCCAATCCAAGAAGTTATTGGATTGCCGGTGCAATAGCTCTTGTTATCATTCTCACAATCATCTTAAGGAAATTGGACAGTTATCTAGATTGTAAAGGAAATAAGCAGCTTTCGAAAACCAAACCAGAAAAAGAAGATCAAGTTCATGAGAAGTCTATGGACAGTGGAACTGATTCTGATGCTACTATTAGAACTTATGCATTAGAAGAGTTGAATATGGCAACCAAAGACTTCAAGATTCGGATTGGCGTGGGAGCAACTTCATATGTTTATCTGGCTGAGTTTGGAGACGGAAGATTAGGCGCGGTGAAGCACGTCATGGAGGAAAGTGGTGGCAAAACAAAGATGTTCTTGGATGAGGTCTCAGTCTTGCTTAGAATATCACACAAACTTGGTTGGATTAATGGGATTTTGCTTGGACAAAGGTAATCACTAATCAACTTTAAATATTTGCATAATTTAGTAAACATATATAAAGAAGAATTAAGCATTGGCCATTACCTCGGTTTAATTAGCATGTCTTCAAATCAAAGCCAAGAAAGAAGTATCAAATGAGATGAAACTAAAATTCTCCTTGGCCTGTTTTTATGGATATGGTATTTGATATTATTCTTATTCCCTAGTTTGTGCACTAAGAAACAAGTTGGGAAGCTTGGTGTATTAAGCTTCCGTTATGTGAAGGGTCTGGGGGAAGGATTGGACCACAATAGTCCATGTACGCAGCCTTAGCATATATTTCTCCAAGATGTTGTTTTCATGCCCGAACCCATAACTTCGGTCACAGGACAACTACTTTACCAGTTATGCCAAGGCTCCTCTTCAATCACTAAGAAACATGCATGGAACATTATTCACTAGATTTTACTCGTTGGTGTCAATTGGGGGTCCGTGGTTGTTTGTTGCTCTCCAAGGAGCTTTTGGCCTAATAGGTTTCATTTTACATCAATTCGGCTTGCTCTATCTGTTCAATTGAGACCTTATAATTCAATTGTTGGTACAGTTGTTGTTTTGTTTCTGTATTTCTGATTTATCCACTAGGTCATCTTGTTGGTTCTTTGCAACGATTTTTTGGTGTAGCAGTTATATTTCGATTCATCCTATAATTTCAAGGTTCTGTAAGTGGACCTTGATTGGATCTTTTTCATGTGATGGGAGTTGCCAGTGTTTTAGTTGCTGCTTTACTATGCATCATTCATGGTGCTACTGCAAAAAAGTAACTTTATTTGAAGACAGTGATAGTGCAAATACATTCCGTGCTTTTAACCCAACTCAAGACGAAAGAAACTTATTGTTTTCATTTCTCCAATCCACTACCTTTCAACAGTTGAGGAAAATAACTAAAACGAAAAACAGTGACTTTTCTTTGGCCATGGAAGGCTACTTCCCCTTGGGGTTGGCGATGGATTAAGAAAGAATATTCACCAAGAAAATCCCAAGACAAGAACAACTAGAACTTTTGTCAGGGAATTCTTGGCTATATATTTTAAAGAAGACAAATATTTGTTGTGAACTAAGAATTAAAAACCATCAGGATCCTTTTTGCTGTCCTCTTTTTTGTATCCCTTATGATCTTTTCTTATACCATAATCTATGTGTAATGCTTCATATTATCAAAGGGGATTTTTTTCCAAAGTGAGAAAGGGCTACTGTTGGCTCTATATTGAAGAAGAGACAAGAGTATTTGTTGGTGAACTATCAATAAAAATGCATAAGAATCCTTTTATTGTCCTCTTCCTTTTGTCCCAATTATGTTCTTTTATTGAGAAAGTATCCCATGTTAGTAGGTTCTAGGGAAGGGCTGCACCTCCAAGGGTATGGTGTAGTCAATCTACTCTAATGCAAGTACTCCAAGGCACCCTTCAATTATGTCTTTTATTATGCATAATATATACGTAATACTTCATATCTGAATCAATTTCAGCTCAAAATCCTCTTTGAGAGAACGCACACATACCATGGCCAATCCTCTGGTACACTATCATGGTCTAATCGTCTAAACATTGCATTAGACGTTGCTCGTGCTCTTGAATATTTCCACTCAGTAGCTGATCCTCCTATCATACACAGAGACATCACATCATCAAACATTCTGTTAATCGACGACGATCTTCCCAAGCTTGCAGATTTCGGGCTATGCAAGTTAGGCAATGATGTTATTAGCGCAATGACTCCTATAGTAAAGGGGTCACTCGGTTATGTTGATACCTATTACCTTAACACAGGGCTTGTGTCGCCAAGAAGTGATGTTTATAGCTTCGGAGTGTTACTTCTCGAGCACATTACAGGGCTCAAGTCGGTGCAGGGCTCGATGACACTTGCTGAATGGACTGAGGAATGCAGGAAAAATGAGGATATGGAGGTGCTAATTGGTATGCTGGATCCAAAACTCAATGGTAATGTAGACATTGAACAACTAAGAGTTTTGGTTGATGTGGCTAATTAAGCTTTGCTAGAAAATTCTGAAGCCAGACCAACCATGACACATATTGTTTATAGAATTTCAAGTTGCATGGAGCCTCAAGCTGTACCTGAGTTACCTGTCTAGAACTAAGACGGTGTTGATAATTAGTACCATTTTTTTTACCATTAACATAAATGTAAAACCACCTACCTATTTTAGTCTAAGTTGCGCGAACTTCTTCATTTTTGATGCTGCACCCCTGTTGGATTATTCAAAAATACACTACTTTTGAAAAATTCGAGACACACCCATTTATATGTTTTAAGAGTCCGAGCAACAAAGATTCTAGTCAAGCCTTGTATATTCACCTTGTGTATAGGAACTCACCCAATAAGTATTATATTCTGGTTTTCTTGTGAAGCAATTTGGATAATTGACCCAAATCTTAAGGTAATAGGTGAAGTGGTACAAAATCTTTCATAAACACTATACACTTCTATTTTCAGTCCTTCTGTGTTGGTTTACTAATCATCTTTGAAGTTTATTAAAAGCAAAACGAGTACAGTTTTCAATTTTTCATTATTACTGAGCACTGCTAATGCTTGCATCATATTTTCATTATTACTACACTGATAATGCTTGCATCATGGTAGGTTATTTTCATCACATCTCTTGAAGTGTAGTTCTTTCCCGAACTTAGCTAACACGAGATGATTTATACATCGTGTTGCACTACTGCAATGCTACAAGTGGCTTATAGATTATATATACTTTTTTATGTTCTTTTGTCTCTGTGCTGTCACCACTTCCTGAAGGTTCTCATCTTCCAAAATAGAATATTACTCCTTTCATTCTAAAATAGTTGTGACGTTTTGCTTTTGAGAGTAATTTGACTAATTTTAAAATAGGGCGGGCCCAACTAGAAGGGTCTATGTACGCAGTCTTACCTTGAATTTTTGCCGGAAGCTGTTTTCAAGGCTCGAACTCATGACCTCCTGGTCATAGGAAAACAACTTTACCAGTTACTCCAAGGCTCCCTTTCAGTAACTTGACTAATTTTCAAAGCTAAATTAGATTAAATTAATTTAACATTTTAAAATTTTAAATTTAAATATTCATAAACGATACAGAAAATATTATAATTTTTCTTATATCAATAT
>JBDJHY010000106.1:13187887-13205742 GCA_039654485.1 Withania somnifera | reverse complement strand
AAATTGCATACCTCTAATTATAGCTAAAACGTTGATTATCAGAATAATTTTTTTAATAAAGCTTGATATTTGATGTGCTATTTAAAATGTGTCAGCTCTTGTACGCATCAAGCTAACAAGGTTCCCTATCACAATTGGTTCAGGATAAGGACCAAAGAATTTTCTCCTGAAAGAAAATGCGTGATACATGATTCAATTGCTCCACCACTATGCACAAAGATGAGTTTTCAAATGAGATTGAAAAAAAAAGTTAGATTTCTGAAAAAATCAGGGGGAAAGATGATTAGCAACTGAAAATTATGCGGGATGAATTATCTAGATCCTCATAAGAATATAAAATTGAAGTTCAGGAGATAAATTTTTTTCAAAATATTTCAAATTAATTTTCAGATGTATTTGTTGATCCTATGTTAAAATTTAGCAACAAATGCTCTAATAATAAGTGCTTGAAGGACAAAGTCTGACACTCCTGGAGCGTGATAGACCAATTGGTTTCAAAAGATAAAACTCCTTGAATAAGAAGATGAGAAAATGATCAAGATGGTGATAATGAGGCAAGTGCTTTAAAATAACACCAAGCATGGCATTTCATAAAACCATAGAGGCGTTAGTTTTAGCCTTTCAAGAATGAAGTCATGCACAACACTCGGCTTTAACACTTCCAAAGCTGAAAATTCTAATAACAAAGTTTGACCTCGAAGTATTCGTCTTTCGAACTTGCTATGTTTGAAAAATACCAAGGTTTTTTATCCAAACTAATTGACTTTTTTGGATTACTTTAGACGAGTAGGGTGCAGTACGAGCTTAAATCTCTTTCAAGAAATACGACCTTGAATCTCTTTTAAGGGTTCAGGTACCTGTAAAATGAGAAAATGAGAAAAAAAATTAATAAGTTAGGTCGCATTGAGATCGGTATCAAAATGACCATCGATGATATCTTTGGTATAATATAGCCTCAACATTATAAATGATAATGAGGATTTCGATTTTAAATCTGTCAAATAGTGTAGACGGATAAAGATTGGCCAAATACAATAGCAATTCAAAGCATATTTTATTTCACTTAAAAAGTGATATTTTGGTCTTATAATCTATAGATCACGATATAATGTTAGTGGAATACAAATAAATTATTATACAAAAAATATAATTATAAGATATAGAATATGGCTTGTGCCTTGGGTACATTTTAATATTATTATATTGAAGATAAATTCTCCTAACGTGGATGTAATGAGATGTCTTCAATCTGGCAATATATAAAAAACATGAATGTATATGATGAATTGTTATTATATCTAGCTAGACACTGAAGTTTAAAGATAAATCCTTAAAGGATTTGAATTGTTTGAATCGTAAAAGGTTTTTCAAAAACTTGTTACATAAAGCTTCGACAAATTTTTGTATGGACTAAAGTGATTCTATGGAGTATCCCAATAGTTATGAGATTGCTTAATATAAAGAAGATCAATTTCGATCTCATGAAAATGGTTAGGAAGTACCATGTGTAGTAAAATTAATGCAGTGTATATCATGCAGGAAAGACATAATTTTACATCTATGTGGAAATATTTGAGTGAAATCAAAACATTGATATGTGTTTATTATTTCTAACCAATATGGTCAAAAAATTATTAGTTATATTATTTGATCAACATATTATTCAATCGTAAGCAAGTTATTTATTTGCACATAGAATGTTGTCATATTTTTGTTGTTTTATCAAGTGATGAACTATTGATACTTCTTCAAAGTCATGTCAAGATGAAAAAAATTAACTTATAAAGCAAAGATACACTCAACATATTAAAAAAATGATATTTTTTAAAAAAGTAGGTTCCAAGATTATACGAAACAATATTGCTTGTAAGCTCAACTAAAGGAATTATAGATTAGAGCAGAGAGAGCAAATCAAATTCACTGAAGTTCTTTTTCAAGCATGAACTCCAACAAACTGGTGTAGATATTCAATAAGTTTCTTTCACTAAGGACTTGGCAGATTAATAAGCTCTTTCTAATATCAATGTTTCGGAAGTTGGCATATAAGATTGAAATAAATCATCTATGAGATATTAAGTGATGTTTTTATTAGGAGAAGTAACAGTATTGGCTCTTGCATAAAGCAAGTAAATAAGGGGCTTTAAGCCCAAAACATTTGAGGCCCTCATTTATCATTGATAGTGGGCATATTTGTTAAATTTTAATTTTTTGGTATTTAAAGTAAAAAACTTTTTAATAGTTAAAACTTAAAATAAGTTTGAACTATTCGAGGATATGAAAATATTTATTTTTATATAGTGATAAAATGTTGAGATCATCATAGGACGAAAATATAAAATGACTTTATTTAACCACCTAAGTTTCTTAAAATATAATAGTCACTTATATACTGTTAGTGCAGACTAAATAAAAATAGGCCTCTCATTAAAGTTTGGACCTCCAAATTTGTTAAGCTGCCCCTGAAAAGTAATTACGCACCGCACTTTTTTTTTCTTAATTAACATTTTATCTCACTAAAATTTTCTGATAAAAGTTATAATGAAGAAACAAACAATATTTATTACCAATAATTATGAATATTCTCTTTTTGTAAAAAAAAAAAAACATATATATATACACATCAACCTTTAAGGGAAGTGTTATAAATAATTAGTGTTAGTCAATGGCCATGTGGCCTATGTAGTGGCAAAATTGGAGTTAGCCGAAATTAATGCCTAGTTTTTATCACTAACTAAAGTATACTTGGTTTTCCAAGATACTTTTAGATCATAAATAGCCTCACAATGTACATGAAAGATACAACAAAAGAAAGTAATATAATATAGCGTCTCCCTTCTCTTCAAACTTATTGATTTGCTTCTTTTATTTTCTTTCCGATTCATTGATTTTGTAACACTTTGCAAGTGCTACTCTTAATGTTGAAAAAACATCTGCGAACTCAACTGAGAGATGGGCTTCAACATTCTTGCTTTCGTTAGCAGTATTGGACTTTGCCACACAAAATTACCAATTAGTGCAAAATATTGCATCTTGTTTACCAAAATTATGCTACTCTAGACTGCCAGTTTAAATAGTAAAGGTTTAGTTTCGCTTATTGCATGACACTACGAAACGACTAACAAAAAATAAAAAAACTAAGTACTTTATGTGCTTTCAAAATACCAACCTACAAATTCACATCTTATTAGTCGGAACTGGATGCAACGAGTATCGGAACCAAGAAGGTTCTTGTTTCTTCTTATAAGCCAATACATGTAATATTCAGCACGTTGAACATACTACTGAAGAGCTGCAGAGAACATATTGAGCTCATTCATGAAATTATAAGACTTGTATAGGCAGTAAGTTACATGCAGATTTTTTGAAGACAAAAAAAGCTTCGGCAAGACTAGCTGCCTCGGCATGCTATCCAGATCTCTACCGATACAGCAGTATCAATTTAACCTGAAAAATAATTATTACTTTACATTCACATAAGGGTACAATACCTCTCCAAATGGTACAGTTTGCCTCCAAGGAAAAAAAAGCATATTTAATGTGGTCTTAATAAGCTAAAGACAAAGGAAAATTCACATAAACACAACCCTGACATAACTTGAAGCTACATGGAAAATCCACGATCGTGACAGAGCCAAACTTGGCAACCTTTTACTATGGAAACCCTTAGGTGAAAGCTCAAGTGGCCTCACCTATTTCTACCAGTGGAAACCATTTTTACTTGAAACTTTCTTACCTGCAACAGCTATAAAATATACCGAAGGCTCATACAACAATTAGTTCCTTGCAAATTGTATTTTCAATTGTAAGTTTTGCCATCAACATACTTTTAGCTTTCCAGCAACACAAATCTAGTTCAATCACCATAGACTCTCCAAAATGGCCTCAATAAACTTCAAAATACAAAGTCATATACCTTACCCAAGTAAATCTTTGAATAAGTTAGGATTCTGACTTGTTGGGTTCACACCCATTTGCCTCACGAGTGCATCTTTTTCTAAAGCATCTTTAGTATTTGGTCCCTTACTTAACTGTGTCGACAGAGTAACTGCACTTCCTGTCACATGGCCATTCCTGTCCGGTGCATGTGAAATTCCAGAGATAAGATTTGCATCACCACTACCAGTTGAAAGGAGATTTTCCATTCCCATATTCTGCCCACCCAAGGAAGTATCAACATAAAGAGACATAAAATCAGGTGCTTTAGTAGTATTATTGGAAACTGGAGCTATAGTTCCTTCGTTTAAATCAAGCAAGCCTTCCAATTGCTTAAAAGGATCCACAGAAGTTGCATTACTAATGCTAGTTGTTTCACCCAAATCGAGCAAGTCTGGAGGTGGTTGGAGACTAGCTTTTACAGCACCTCCATCAGAAGGCCCACTCTTTTCTGCATGAGACTTGTCTGTGGTATGGCTGTTTGGCCTTGCTGCCCTGTGGCCAGCAGCAGATCTTCTTTCAGATTTTGATGCACCCCCAAAGAGGGAGGCAGCAAGTTTTTGCTTCTCCGGATCAATATCCTCCTGTTGCCTTCTTGAGTCATAAGATACATTACGTGCTTTTGAGCTAAAGCTGCTTGGTACATCACGCTGGGTTGCTCCATTCTGAGTCTTATTGGCATCCGAGCCTGAGGTAGATGGTGAGGAAGAGGAATAAGTTTGCTTACCCCATTTCTTTTGAACACCATCTAGTCGTAGCTTGAGTTCAGATGAGCCTGTACCAGACACGGACAACTTTGGTGCAACAGATTCATGAAACTCTCTCTGATAAGTTGGTTCTGGTACAGGAACAAGTTCGGTTGAGGCTACTGGTGGAACTGGAGGTCTTGAGTGCACAGAAGGTTTTGGAAGCTCATAGGCTTCAAATCTAAGAGTGTGTCCCGAGGATCCATGTTGTTCTTCAAATCTAAAATTGCTGATACTTAAAGCTCCTGATCGCTCATTCTCAGGAATATAGGGTTGAGCCCCCTTAGTCAGTGACTCTTGAACATAACCATTGAGAAACGATAGCTCTCTATCAACCTGCAGAAATTTTTCAAAAAAAAAAAACACAAAAGTTGAAAAACACAAAAAAGAAAAGAGCCTGACACACAATGTATTTAATCATATCTTTCCATTTATGAAATTAGAAACATCAAACCTACGACATCTCACCTTAACCTCTTTCACTCTCATGCACAGAGAATAAGTTGGTACTATGAAACCCACAACACAGAAATATCAGCACCCTAACATTTTCAATCTCATCTTACAGAGAGCTAACTAGCCAAGTATTTGTAGCTTCAGAAAAGTGGTTAAGGGACAAACTGAAGCACCAACATGAAGAAGACAGTTTCAAACAATGTCTTACACAGAACTGCAAGAGAGGACAGAACCATCTCCAGGAAACTTCCGAAAAATAAGCATTCTATGAAAAGATAGACCCATGGTTTGTGTCTTTTTAAATGTAGAAGACCTACATTTGACCCCAGATATTGTCCACATATTCTAAAAAAAGTAAAAATAATTTATTTTATGAATTTATTAGTTAGTGGGAGGGGCTTAACGCCAAACCGGGTGATACAAGAATAATGGTACAAGTTATATTCAACAATACTATCTGACTATTGATGATGAATTCATAACAGAATTGATTAGCAACATACTTCCACAAGATAGATGCATGTACTTTAGTACTCATAAAATGCACGTGGTAAAACCATGAATATCTGACAGCCCCATAGATATGCCGAAGCCTGTAAATAACTTAAGAAATAACCTTAATTAAGAAACATGAGATATGGAAACAGTCCTTACGTCGATGTCTTCACAGCTAGCATCCATTGGCATAATATTTTCAATAGCACGAGCATCTAAGCCAACAACCGATTGAAGTTCATATGCTCGTTGTTGTAAATCTGTTGAGTTTGATGCTAATAACTCTTCAATGAATGATTGACACTGCATTGCACCAATACTTCAGCACACTGAGTTTTTATTGAGGTTTGAAAGAAAATCTAGCACTGAACAAGAAACTCCAATACATTGTACTTTTCCCCTTCCCCTGTATTTGGAAACTGGCGTACATAAAGATATCACTTACTGACTATTTTTTTCAAACCCTCACCAACTACCGACTATTAGGAGGCATAAATGAGAATGCAACGACTTACAGACTTTAGTGAAGTCATATTTAAGACATCTACTGCACCCAAGGGTGTGGTGGCCCAGTGGTCAATGAAGTGGGTAACAACTCAGGTTCAAATCCCAACAGAGACAAAAAAAACACTAGGTGATTTCTTTTCATCTATCCTAGCCTTGGAGGATAGAGTTACCTGGTACCTATTCATGGTGGAAGGTACCCCATGAAATTAGTCGAGGTGCGCAAGCTAACCCCAAACACCATGGTTATCCTATATACACAAACACGTGTGCTCTCTCCTTACAGGATAGTATGGTGATTTTGTTCAATCCTTCTTTATAAGAGTATAAAATTCTAGGTTCCAAAACATGAAGAGTCTTAGTTTACTCCAATATAACAGGGAGCAAGCTGCTCTTTCCCTTCGTTATATTATGGAAGAATTCTTTCGGTTTCCCAGACTGTGTCAGGTACCCTCTATTGGACCCCAACTTAGCCGGATTGGCAGTGAAAGGCCCATTTAAGAAAAATCTCAGGGCTCAAACCTGAGTCCTTTTGGTTAAGGGGCGGAGGCATCCTATCTTATCCCACCACAACCCATTGGTTGTAGCAATTTCATTTTAAATGATCAATCAATATGCCTCAATTCCAAAAAGTGGTTGAGATTGGATGTATTAATTCTCTGTCCATCCAGCTCTAGCCTGGCATATCTCATTCCAATACTAAAATGATCTTTTGTGGAACATACATATTAAGGCAACATGATTCTTTTATTACTTGGGAGAAAGACAAGATAAACGGCTTATTCTCATTTTCTTGCAACATGAAACAAATTTGTTTAAGATATAACTTTATTAAGTGTTAAGCTCCTCATCAGCAATAGAACATTTTCAGGTGATTCTACCAGAAAGGAAAAAACTAGAGAGTTTGCTTTTATGATTCTAAGAACTGATATTTAATAGTAATCTGAGCTTCCCACCAGCCATCAAACTAAATTAATAAGATGGTTATTCAACCCAACTTGTTTGGGATTGAGGCGTAATGTTTGTGGGAAGTGATTATTCTGCATCTGCAAAAATGGGTAATGTTTTTGTCTCCCTGTCTAAGATATTATTATCTTTGACGGGAAACATGGGAGTTCATTCAAAGTGGAACCAACAGTGCAGATAACATCGCATGCCAAAAGGCACAATCTAGGGAGTCAGCAAAATAAACAAAAACCTATCAGCCTAACTGTTGGAATAAACAATACTCCCCATCCCATTTTATGTGGCATACTTTCCTTTTAGGTCCGTCCCCAAAAAGAATGTCACATTTCCTTATTTGGTAACTTTTTAAAAGCACAATTACTTTTTAACCCTTATTGGTCCACTTAATTAAAGATAGTAATTCTTTTTTAATAAAGGGCAATTTGGTAAATATTACAAAATCTTCCCTTATTTCTTAAATTCCGTGTCCGGTCAATGTATGCCTCATGAAATGGGATGGAGGGAGTAGTATTTATTAATCAATCTCTGTCTAAAAGGGAAAGAAAAAAAGACTCTACTTGGTTCATAAGGTAAAGTTACTTACCTCAGGCAACATGTCCACTTTCCTCCCAGCTGCTATTTCAAATGAATATACTTTCATAAGTGCTGATACTGCATAAGCCTATAACAGAAGAACAGAAAATCCATAAAGAGTTCAAATTTTAAGAGCTCAACGGATAAGATTTGGTATAGACTTTAACACTAGATAAAGGTCACAGGCGACCTGTCAAATTGTCTCGACTGTAACAAATAAGGCTTTCCTAAATCAGGAAGAACATGATGCATAAAATGCTACTACTTGCCAAGAATACTGTCAGTTGTTAACCAAGAATTGAAAGGTGTAGAAGTTTATCAAAACTCTAACAGTCTTCCCATTATATTCTCCTGTATTTGAGCAAATTTAAGAATTTCATAGTTCAATAGAAGTAAAGACTAAAATGCTACTTGCCAGAATAATTTCACTTGTTAACCAAGAACAGAAGTTTTAGAAGTTTATCAAAACTCTTTGTCTTCCCATTCTCTTGTATTTGAGCAAATTTAAGAATTTTGTAGTTCCATAAAAATAAAGATTCAACTTCTTAGCACCAACTTTACACATGCTTTGTCTGCTACAAGTCTTTTCTTCACAATGGCCCTCAAGGCTTTAGTCTAGTGGTTAGAGTGCAATATGTGATGTTTAGGTTTGGTGCACGTCATACGTTCGAACCTTCCTGCCAACAAAAAATTCGTATTTAAGTGGAGACGGGTAGGACGACAAGTCCATTAACCCGAGTATCAAATCATGCACCACAGGTTCTCAAAAAATAGATCTTTCCCAATAAGCCCGGGATATAGCTCAAAGGATTTCTTGTTTGCTTACCATCTTTACCAACAAAATAATCTAATCTCTTGCAGCTGTAGAAATGAATAGTTGCCACCATTTCTGCTTCAAGGAAATTAAGTATGCTGTTGAAACAAGGAAAAATACAGAAGAAAGTTTGCTCCCCCTTCAAAGGAAATTACTCGTACTGTTGTTACAATTTCCTTTTGCTTGTCTCGATAAGTGACCGAAGAACACATAGTAATAGAAAAAATATCCATTAAATAACTTACAGTACATGCAATAAATTACTCGTGTCTATCCTGCTGTTATGGAACCAACTTCACAGCATTAATGAGTACTTATAAGCTAAGTTGCACGGACTTTTCACTTTCAATGCCTCACCCGTGTCAGATTCTCCAAAAATGCACTACAATTGGAGAATTAGACACGCACCCATTGATATTTTTGAAGAGTCCGAGTAACATTGCTTATAAGACTCTCTTGGAAAGTCAATTAGCTGCCATGCTAGTTCTAGTAACTGATAAATATGGTACTTATCATAGTGAGATCAAACATCAGCAACTCTGATACAAAAGGTACAAACAGCAGGAGGTCTTCCAATACTCCATTATGAAAGGAGATCACTTTCAGATGTCTAAACACATAATTCTAGGACCTGATGTCCTGGAAAATCATACCACAACATGGGGGCTATCCTCCCATGTTGCTCAGGTCACATCCTCTCAAGTAAAGTGTCAAATTAATTAAGAGCAAAAGACAAAGAGGGTATTCACAGTTCGGAAAACCAAAAGTTGAGGAAGCTTTTTGGGATACATTTCATTCAGTGAGCTTCCATTATAATTGTGTACTAGCTTTTAATATCAAGTGGATCATAATACAGGAATAGGCCATACTAGAAGCAGGGACCTCAGAGCTGATATAAAGCAGCAGTTGAATCTCACATACCTTGACCATGTCATCAGTTGAATGTGCCTCAGCAATATCACTTATTTTCCCTGTGATATAGGAGGCAGAATACTTCCCATCAGCAGATCCATACTCTCCCAAGACCCAGCAAATAACCTGCAATTCACAAGTTGCGAGTTAATCACCAGAAGAGGCAAACTGATAATGTTATATACACACGACATGAGCTCTGAGCAGAACTTCATTTTGTTACTGTAAGTAGGAAAAAGGATGGAGAGAGAGAGAGAGAGATGACTAGTTTTGGGAACCTGGAGAAAAGCAGAGGGAAGCTTTGGCTCTCCCATGATGCGCAAATATGACTCCACCTGCAACCAATCAAAAGACTTATCTGTTAGAGGTACAAAAACAGTGTATATCAAAACAATATCTTCTGTGCAATTTTCTACAACGCAAGCAAGATGAAGAAACTTATCCAGAATCTGCAACAAGAATATTTCAAATTTTCATCTTGCGGTGACGGAGAAACAAGGAAGCGATCACGCAATTTACGTTACTCACAAATCAACGTAACAGACCCATAAGCTTATTCTCAGGGCTTCAGACTACCAGAACGGAAAACAAAATCTAACAAATTAACTGATGATCCGTCAACTACCAAAACCACCATTTTGTAAGAAACAAACTATAGCCTAGATTACTACTTCAATGAAAATAAGAAGACAAGCAACCAGTTTCTAGCGTAACAGCTATCTAAACGTCTCTTCTTTTCTTCCCCTTTTTTTAGTTATGATAAGTCAATACTAATCACAAAATTTTCTTTTTTATCAGTTTGTTTTTTTAGATAAAGGTAACTTTTGTATTCACAAGACATCATCAAAAAAATGGTGAGCATAGGACACTTACAATCTCATTGGAGCAAGTCAGAACTACCAAATAGGAGATTACAAATTACCTCTGAAATCAACAAAAAGTTCTAATGTTGTTTACTCAAAAAATACAATAGACTAAGACAATTCATTTTAATCTTCTGAATGTTGTTTCTCTTATCCTCAAAAGTTCTTGCATTCATTTCTTTCCACAAAGTACACCAAATACATGCTGCATTCCTTCATGCTTCAACAAATTTGAAAATATGTGGCTGAAGCATGAAGGTTTCCTAGACATGATAAAGATTTGGTAGCAGTACAATGTGATCAATGGCAGCCCAAATTTTGTTATGGTTAAAAACTGAAAAACCTCAAGGAGGACATTAGCAACTGGAATACTGAAGTCTTTGGGAAGTTGGATGTCAGGAAAAACATGGCCATGGAGGAGCTTACCACACTAGATCAGGCTGCTCAAAACAGCCAGCCCCAACCTGAGAAGCAGAATGTTTTCAACTTCAAAGTAGAACTTATGCTGCTGGCCAAAGCTGAAGAAATATCTTGGAGGCAAAAATCAAGATGTTTATGGCCGAAAGAAGGGGACAGACAAGAACACAAGATATTTCCAAACAACTGCTATCTCACACAGAAGGAACAACAATGACAAACTCAGACTGGCCTCTGGGCTAACAGAGAATAAGGAGGTGAAGAAAGAAGAAACTCTGAATTTTCATCAGAACCTTTACACCAAGAATGAGGCATGGAGACCCAATGCAAGCTTTGATGATGCTTCCAGAATATCAAGGGAGACACTGAGCTACTAGAGAGTTTTTGAGGAAGATGAGGTACATGATGTTTATGGTTATTGTCAGCGTATTATGATGGAGGAGGTTAAGAGTGCTATTTGTAGGATCCATAATAATAGAGCAACTGGGCCAGACGAGATTCCAGTGGATTTTTGAAAGAACTTTGGCGGGGCTGACCAAGTTGTTTAATGTCATTTTAAAGACGACGAAGATGTCTAAAGCTTGGAGATGGAGTACGATGAATCCTTTGTACAAGAACAAGGGTGATGCAAGAACTACAGGGTATCAAGTTGCTAAGTCATACGACGAATGTGTGGGGAAGGGTAGTGGAGTCGAGGATGAGGAAGATTGTGACTATTTCTGAAAATCAGTTTGGATGCATGTCGAGACGCTCGACTACAAAGGATATTCATCTGATAAGGAAATTGGTGGAGCAGTACAGGGAAAGGAAGAAAAACTTACACACGGTATTTATTGATTTGAAAAAAGCCTACAATAAAGTTTCTAAAGAGGTTCTTTGGAGGTGCTTGGAGGTTAGAGGCATTTCGGAAGCGCACATTAGGGAAGTTAAAGATATGTATGATGGAGCCAATACTCATGTAATAACAGTTGGAGGAGACTCGGATCATTTTCCTATTGCCATGGGGTTGCATCAGGGATCGACCCTTAGCCCTTTTTTATTTGCCCTGGTGATGGATGTTTTGACGAGGGGAATTCAAGAAGAAGTAGCTTGGTGTTGGCTGTTTGCGGATGACATAGTCTTAATTGACAAAACCCGCAGAGGAGTAAATGCTAAGTTAGAGGTCTGGAGAGAAACTCTCGAGTCTAAAGGCTTTAGATTGAGCAAGTCCAAGAAGAAATATTTGGAATGCAAGTTAAGTGAAGTGGAGCAGGACGTGATAGTGAAGTGTAGCGTGGATAAAATGGAGGCTCACATCTAGGGTTTTATTCGATAAGGAAGTACCTCTTAAACTAAAAGAGAAGTTTTCCAGAGTGACTGTTAGACCAGTGATGTTGTATGGTCGGAGTGTTGGCCAGTTAAGAATTCCAACATTTAAAAGTTAAAAGTGACAAAGATGAAGATGTTGCTGGATGTGTGGGTTTACTAAATGTGACATGATCTGGAATAAGCTTATTAGAGACATGGTACATGTGATCGCGGTGAAAGATAAGTTGTGGGAGGAGAGACTGAGATTGTTCGGGTATGTGCTTAGGAGGGACATGAATGTCCCAGTACGGATGTGTGAGAGATTGGCGATAGATGGTTTAAAAAGAGGAGAGGTAGACCGAAAAATATTGAATAGAGGTGATTATGCAGGACTTAAAGAAATTACAGCTGACCGAGATCATTGCCATAGATAGGAAGGTATGGAGCATGAAATTAGGGTAGAAGGTTAGCAGGTTGTGGGTAGTTTGTTGGTAGGTATGTATGTTTTGTCTATCTTAGGAGTCATAGCACCATGTATGTAGTGTTTGGCTCCCAGAATTTTGGGAAGGTTTGTTGTTTCTTGTAGCTTGAGTGTACTATTACTTGAGAATAGACTTGCATATGTGGTTATTTGTTGTTTTTACTTTGCATTATTCCTTTTCATTGTATTTTGCTATTTTTAGATGATATCGTCTTGAGCCGAGGGTCTTCTGAAAACAGTCTCTCTACCTGACTCTTATTTAATGGTATGAACTACATATATTCTACCCTCCCCAAACCCCATTTTATGGGAATGCAATGGATATGTTGGTGTTGGTGTTGGTGTATGAGTTACATGATGTGACTCGGTCATGTGCACCAAATAAAGCACCTGACCTAGATGGATTTACTATGGCTTTCTATCAAAAGTCATGGAACTTTATTAAATCATCGATAATGAGCGCAGTCAATCATTTCCACCAGCAATGTTATATGGACAAATCTTCCAATGCATCTTTCATTGCTCTAATTCCCAAAAGAAAGGGGTTATTGAGCTTGGAGACTTTTAGACCTACATCATCAGAATGCCTTCCTCAAGAATAGGCAAATCACTAATGCAACATCAAATGCCAATGAGGTCCTAGACCGGGTATCATCATGTGCAAAATGGATATAGAGAAGACTTTCAATTGGCTTAACCAGACTTATTTGTTACCTATACTAAGGAGGATGGGGTTTGGGGATAGATGGATAAAATGAGTCAAGTTCTAATTCTATATTACAACAGTGAAATATTCAGTAATTGTTAATACAGGGCATGTGGGATTCTTCTCCCCCCAAAAGGGATCAGACAGGGTGATCCGCTTTCACCATTCCTATTTATTCTAGACATGAAAGGTCTTAGTAATATGCTTGAAAAGGCTAGGCAAATAAACTGGATTCAAGGTTTCAGGGTTGGTTCTAATGTTGGGACCACAATCAATGTCAACTTCTCCCATCTGAACTTCCTCTGTTGCATGCTAATGATACCTTAATCTCTGTAAGGTGGACAGATCATAAGCTTTCTATTTGAGCCTAACCCTGCTACTTCTTGAGGCTGTGTCAGGGCTAAATGTAAACAAGATGAGAAGTACCATTTATCCAGTAAACAATGTGCCTAACTTAGAAGAGCTATCTGGTATATTGAGATGCTCAATTGCATCTCTTCCTACAGCCTATTTAGGTCTTCCACCAAATTCAAGTGTGAGATGAGGAATGGATTCATTTGGTTTTTTATTCTTGCTCGAGCTGGATGATTAAAAATTATCATGTCCAGTTCCCTCGGGGGGATGTACCAGTAAGAATTGGAGTCAGAGAAATTTCAGACGAGGTTTGCATCTTGGCAGATACAATATCTGTCTAAGGGGGGTAGGCTAACCATCAGCAACAGTGCTCTTGATAGCATCCCCACATATTTCATGTCTCTATTTCCCATTCCTAAGCTGGTGGAGGATGGATTAGACAGAATCAGAAGGAATTTCTTATGGGAAGGAAACAACAGCTCTCACAAGTTTCTGTTGGTCAAACGGGATAAAGTTATTCAGCCTATCTAGGGGCAGTCTGGCATCAGAGATTTTGGCATGCATAACATGGTCTGCTAACGAAATGGTTATGGAGGTATGCTAAATTGTTAATACTGACTCAAGCCTCAAAATGTCATCAAGGCCAAACACGGGATGTTGGATAACTGGTGCTCCAAACTTGCTAATGCCCCCTATGGAGCCATACCACGGAAACACATCAGCAAGCAGGGGAATATTCCCAGAATGTTCTCTTTGAAGCTAGTAATGCTGCGCATATTAGATTTTGGAAAGACAAGTGGTTGAACAATTCATCACCCATGGCGAATTTCCCCAAAATTTCCAGATCGCTCATGCCAAAGATTCATCCATAGCTGACAATAGAAGAGGCAACAGTTAGGACATTCACCTCAGAAGAGCTGTACAAGATTGGGAACTGGGGAGCTACTGCAACTACTACCTAGGGTAGAGGAATATACCATTGTGGAGAATATACCTGACACTCTAAGATGGGAGCACAAAAACATTTTCACAGATCTGGTTGTGGAAGTTGATCTGGAAGACCAAGCTTCTAACATTCAACTAATCTGTATTGAAGGGAGCTAGCCTAACACTAGATAAACTTAATGGAGAGGCTTTCACTTGGTTAACAGAGGTAACATGCGTAAGGAAATCCCAGAAAATATTAATCATTTGTTTTTGCATTGCCCAGCAGCCACTGATCTTCGGAACACGCTTTTCTGTCTCCTTGAGATGAATTGGGTGATGCCTATGCATGTGAGGGAAACTTACTCAAATATGGAGCCACCGGAGATATGACAAGGCCATCAAGAAGATCAGGGTAATTTTTGGGTGTTTATGGAATGGAAGGAACAGGCAAAGTGTTTGGTTAGGCTGTTTAGTTGAACTAAGTCAAACCACTGATGCGACACCTGTAATTAGCACTGACCATTTTTTGCAGTGTGTAAGCTCCCTAGATTTAACCTAGCACTTTGTATAGGGTCTTGCAACTACACTTTACTTGTAGTTTCTGGAAAATTTCTTTTGTAAGTTGCATCTTCTTGATGCTTTTTGTTAATGAAACACATTACTTAGTCCAAAAGAAAAAAAGAGAGAAACCAAAAATGTTGAAAAGACGTACAGCTGATGATCTCAGCTGGCTATATGCAGTATCATCTTCTTCACCAAATCCCTCAGCAATCAACCGCATCAAGTTGTGGGCAACCTTTAAATTCACTAGATCTCCTGCGTGCTCAAATACTTTATTCATGGTCTGTAAGCACGTCAAAAACATGATAGTTGGTACAACAATACAGCAAATGATATGGAAAATTAATTTCCAAAACCAAATTGACCTGGATAAACCATTGATTGCTCGGTGCAAACTGCTCAGCAAGTTCGACACATCTGGATGCTATCTCAGTTTTATAATGATTATCATTTATACTCATCATGTAATCAATCATACGGTCAACAATAACCTCTACATTCGATGGCTTTGTCATTTTATACAGCAGCTCGAAAGTCTTCCGCTTCAGAGTGTCATCTGGGTCCTGTATTATATTGGCCGGCATCATAAACAGAAACGACCAAAGAAAGCACCTCGATCTTCCAAAGCATATTGATTAATAGCTACCTCTGTACAGTAAAAGACAGGAAATTTTTTCTTCTTGGGAAATGAATAAATGGAGCCAATTTCCATTTTCCTATCAGTGTTATAGAAGCATAAAGTAATACCCAGATATACCATAAAACAAACTACGTAGCTTACTAGACATAATGTAAAGAAATAAACAGTATTTTGGAGGACAAAAGCTACTTAGAACTAGGCTAACAAAAGGTCCATAACCCCTTGGTTACATGTTGTCTCAAAATATGGACTTCTAAACATGTGCAATATACCCAAATTGTGGTCACTAAGTTGAATACAACAATATACCCAGTATATTCCCTCTAAGTTGAATAAATATCGTAATTCAAAACCCAAACTTCAGCAGTTGTCGCTACGTGTTTTTGTTCCGTCTTTTGCAAGGCGAAAAAGAAGATTATTATTTTCAAAGTTTATTTAAAGGTGCCAAGGCTTGCCAAAGTAAATGTTTAGTTCAACCCAAAAAAGGTTCTAATCGAAGTATAGAACGACGGCAGAGAGTGTGTTACAGTGCTAAACAGACTAATCTAAATTTTAGACCTTAAGAAGAAAATTTGGTTTCTACTGTCTAAGAAAGTTAGGAAGAAACACACCATTCGAGAAAAAAGAAAAGGAAAGAAGCAAAGTCTGCATGGTTTCATGTCTTCGTCTATTTACCTTGCGAAGTAAGCCCCATAGAAGTACTCAACGCAATTGAGCACTCTGTAAGGATGATCAAAAGTACTTCAGATATTAAGTCAATTTGAGGTAATATGAAGCAATCAAGGGGTGCCATGAGACCCTATTCTATTTAGACACCATATTGTGGATCTATTGCTTCTTTTGGTGGCATCACCTTGGTGTTCTTTGAATTGATAGATATGTCAAAGAAAAAAATTAAGCGAAAGAGACAGATTATTGCTCTACCAGCATTCTTTCATCTAAAAGCACCAAATGCTATAGACTTCTATTATGTTTGGCATGATACAGTCCAAACAACAGGGCTCACATATTTCACTCACAGACTTATATTACACACTCCTGGTATTGCAATCCATGATAAATTTAGCGCAATAACCAGCTATAGTTTTGAAAGTAAAAAAAAGGCATGCAATTGCAAAAAATGTGATGCATTGCTGAAATAGAATACCTGAATGTTCTAGCAATATATAGCAGGCATAAACAAGAAGGACAAGCCAACATTGTCGTGGCTCCATTAAAAGGAAATATCCTTTGTTTAGACCAGAACTGAGAAATAACGTTTCTCACCTCTAAACAATCAATCACAGCGAGTTGGTGCTGCTCGGCAATATCTGCGCTTATCTTTATTAATCTACCAAGCGCATCAATCCCCAAGTACTTTAGATTATGGCTATCATTCTGTGCAACAGGTAATTTTGAATGCAATTAGCTTCCAACAGAAAAGGCAGACCCACAGCAACAAAAAGGTGCAGAGCAGGATAAAGAAAACAAACCTTCAAAAATTTGGCAACTGCTTCTGCGGCAGATTCTAGTACCTTAGGGTTAGGATGTATTGAGGAAACACAGCATATGCACTCATATAAAATAGCATTTCCTATATTACTTGATGAATCATTCTTTCTCATAATGTCACCAACAATTGTATACATTTGTTCACTGGATTTTTTGTCACCGCTTCCAAGTAAAGACAAAATTTTCAATAATTTGATCTGCATGTAAAAGAACAAAAAATGAGCTTAACAGTAGGGACCCATTTCTTGTCAAAACATAGAACAGAAACAGACAACGGACACACATAATTAAGAAGATTAACAAATCTCTACAAGCACATAATTAAGAAGATTAATGGATAAAAAAGGATCAAAGCTGATGGTTACACTCCCCATCAGATCGCTTGCACTGGTTCAGTCAGTAACCTACTGGTCTTTCCCATACATGTTAGACCCTATATTAAGCCAACAAGTTGACATCTATTCATGAGAATATTGCTGTCTTTTACTTTTCCTCCCTATTATTCTTTGTATTACACTAGTATTACATTTGATTAAGGAATTCAGCTGCATTTTTTTCCTTCTAATCCAAGCACAAATGAAGAAACTAACATTAGGTTTGGCACAAAACAGGAAGGATAGAAAAAGTGATTGAGTCCTTCTAGTTCCAGACGAGACACAAGTTGTGAGAGCTGAGTTAGAGGGTCCTTTTCCATTTCTTCAATGTCAACATTTATATTTCCACCCAAAA
>JBDJHY010000106.1:13175844-13187787 GCA_039654485.1 Withania somnifera | reverse complement strand
TAATACGAAGTTTGGTAGGTGGATAGAAAATAAATGCGTATAAAATTAATACGACGTCTGGTAGGTGGATAGGAAATCCGCATAACTAATACATGTATAAGTTATGAGGAAATTAATGAATTATTTTATGAGAAGTAGAAGATGGAATAAGTAATACATGGATAGTTAATACATGAATAAAAACTTGAAATGATAAATTTACCCTTGTTATCTTTCAATTAAATACTAGTATAATTGTAAACATATGTTTAATTGTTAAAAAGTATATAATATTTATTAATTTAATAAGATAAATCAACATCCAAATAAATAATTTATGCATAACTAAATCCAACATAACTAAACCCTACATTACTAATTACATGACTACTACATGCATAACCAATACCCGCATAGCTAATACTTGTATAACTAATATATGTATTATTAATACCTCCACAACTCTAACCAGCTACCCGTTAAAGTATACGCAATAAATTACCCATACTCTATCCTACAGTTATGGAACCAACTCTGCAGCATTAATGAGTACTTATAAGACTCATTTGGAAAGTCAATTAGCTGCCATGCTAGTTCTAATAACTGATAAATATGGTATCATCATAATGAGATCAAACATCAGTAACTCCAATACAAAAGATATAACTCTAATACAAAAGGTACAAACAGCAGGAGGTCTTCCAATACACCGTTATGAAAGGAGATCACTTCCATATATCTAAACACATAGTTCTAGGTAGGGGTGGCAATTGGGCGTGGTCAAGATAACAAATGGGTCAAGACCTAACCGGACCCAAATTCGCTTGGGTCAAAAAGGGTTAGGTAACGGGTCATAACCCAACCTGCCCAATTTTTACTAAGTTTTAATTGCTTTATTTGTTTTTTTATAAACTTTTAGCACCTAGTGAAATTATATTTTCTTTTATGATGACTATATGTAGCATACAAAATCAAAAAAATATATAGATATTTTAACAAGATTTCTCGTGAGTCAATTCGGTTACATATCAACATAATTTTTAATGGTTTTAGCTACCAAATAGGCGGATCAACAACCAACCAAACCTAAACGGGTTGGGTCTGATTTTGCCACCTAGTTCTAGGACCTGATGTCTTGGGCAATCATACCATAACACAGGGGCTACCCTCCCATGTTGCTTAGATCACATCCTCTCAAGTAAGGTGACAAATTAATTATGAGCAAAAGACAAGAGGGTATTCACAGTTCGGAAACCAGAAAGTTGATTAAGCTTTTCCGGAGTACATTTCATTTGGTGAGCTTTTGTGTACTAGATTTTAATATCAAGTGGATCATAACAGAGGAATAGGCCATACTAGAAGCAGGCACCTCACAGCTGATATAAAGCAGCAACTGAATCTCACATACCTTGACCATGTCATCAGTTGAATGTGCCTCAGCAATATCACTTATTTTCCCTGTGATATAGAAGGCAGAATACTTCCCATCAGCAGTTCCATACTCCCCCAAGACCCAGCAAATAACCTGTGATTCACAAGGTTGTGAGTTAAGCACCAGAAGCGGTGAACTGAGAATGTGATATGCACAGGACATGAGCCCTGAGCAGAGCATCATTTTGTTACTGTAAGTAGGAAAAAGGATGGGGAGCAGCAGAAATGACTGGTTTGGACCTGGAGAAAAGTAGAAGGAAGTTTTGGCTCTCCCATGATACGCAAATATGACTCCACCTGCAACCAGTCAAAAGAGTTATCTGTTAGAGGTACAAAACAGGACATATGAAAACAATATCGGTTGCGCAATTATCTACAACACAAGCAAGATAAAGACGCTTATCCAGAATCTGCAACAAGAATATTTCAAATTTTCATCCTGCAATGACGGAGAAACAAGTTAGTCACACAATTTAAGTTACTCACAAATCAATGTAACAGAACCATTAGCTTATTCTCAGGACCTCAGGCTTACAGAACGGAAAACAAAATCTAACAAATTAACCAATGACCCTTCAACTACCAACCACCATTCCGTAAGAAATAAACTATAGCCTATATTTCTACTTCAATGAAAATAAGAAAACAGGCAACCAATTTCTAGCATAATAGCTATCTAAACATATCTTCTTCTTCTTTCTTTCCTTTTTTAAATTGTGATACTTAATACTAATCGCAAAATTTTCTTTTTAATCAGTATGAATACTTAGTTTTGAGATGATTCTATCAAAGTTATGCCAGCTCAGCCAATTAAAAAGTTTCCATCAGAGAGAAAATATATTCAAGACATTAAATGGGCTCAGGACAGTAATGTTTTTTACAGATACGTTATCACTACTGCATAGGGAAAATTCATATACAAGTAGTACTCCAAAAAGTAGGCACAGGACAGGAATGTTTTTGACAATAATCAGTATTTATTAAAGCCAAAATATATATTTAAAAAAATGCAGCGTAAATAGGGGTGCCATTCTAGTCCTTTGGGATAAAAAATACAGAAATGCAATGACTCACTCCCAGGAAGCTTCTCAATTACTTGCTTCTTTGAGAACCTACGAGAAGAATTCAGTCAGGAATATACAGGTATCTATGAACCTCCTTCAAATACAGAAAGGACCAAGTTCTAGCGGATTTGAAAGTGAGAGAACCAACTGCACAAACAGATCCATAGCTATGAGGGAATTTTCTGACACTATAATGAACCTGCAGCTCATAGACCTACCTATTCAAGGTGCTCTTTTTACCTGGGCAAGGGGGCAAGACAACTCTCAAGCTACTAAAATTGACAGTTTTCCCATTTCAACTGAATGGAATGAAAGCTTTAAAGCTGTCAAGCAAGCAGCCCTTCATAGAGCACTCTCTAATCACTACCCTATCCATTTATAGAAAGTGGTGAATGGAACCCAAAGCCTTCTTACTTTAAATTTGAAAATATGTGGCTGACGCATGAAGATTTCTTAAACATGATAAAGAATTGGTGGCAGTACAATGAGAGCAATGGCAGCCCAAATTTTGTTATGATTAAAAATTGAGAAACCTCAAGAAGGACATTAGCAACTGAAATACTGAAATCTTTGGGAAGTTGGATGTCAGGAGAACCATGGCCTTGGAGGAGCTTCCCACACTAGATCAGGCTTCTGAAAGCAGACCCCTCTCCCAACCTGAGAAGTAGAATGTTCTCAACTTGAAAGTTAGAACTTGTGGAGCTGGCCAAAGCTGAAGAAATATCTTGGAGGCAAAAATCAAGATGCTTATGGTTGAAAGAAGGGGACAGGAAAACAAGACATTTCCAAAAAATTGTTATCTCATACATAAGGGATAACAACAATGACAAGCTCAGACTGGCCTCTGTTCTAACAGAAAATAAGGAGGTGAACAAAGAAGAGACTGAAGTTTTATCAGAACCTTTACACCAAGAATGAGACATGGAGACCCAAATGCAAGCTTTGATGACGTTGCCAGAATATCAAGGGAGAGGGTAAGCTACTAGAGAGTTTTTGAGGAAGATGAGGTACATGATGTGATTCAGTCATGTGCACCAGACAAAGTACCTGCCCATATGGATTTACTATGGCCTTCTATCAAAGTCATAGAGCTTTATTAAACCATCGATAATGAGAGCCGTCAAACATTTCCTCCAGCAATGTTATATGGTCAAATCTTCCAACGCCTCTTTCATTGCTCTAATTCCCAAAAGAAAGGGGTTGTTGAGATTGGAGGCATTAGACCTATATTATCAGAATGCCTTCCTCAAGCATAGGCAAATCAGTGATACAACATTAATTTCCAATGAGGTCGGTATCATGTGCAAAATGGATAGAGAGAGGACTTTCAATTAGCTTAATTGGACTTACTTGTTATCTACCCCTAAGGAAGATGGGGTTCGGGAATAAATGGATAAAACGAGTTAAGTTCTATATTACAACAGTGAAATACAGTAATTGTTAATAAAGGGCATGTAGGTGATCCACTTTCACCATTCCTATTTATTCTAGACATGCAAGGTCTTAGTAATATGCTTGAAAAGGCTAGGCAAATGGAATGGATTCAAGGTTTCAGGGTTGGTTCTAATAATGGGACCACAGTCAATGTCAATATCTCCCACCTGAACTTCCACCTGTTGCATGCTAATCGTACCTTAATTTTCTGTGAGGCAGACAGATCATAAAGTTTTCTATTTGAACCTGACCCTGCTACTTTCTGAGGCACTATAAGGGTTACATGTAAACAAGATGAAAAGTATCATTTATCCAGTAAACATTCTGCGTAACTTAGAAGAGTTATCTGGTATTTTGGGATGCTCCATCGCATCTCTCCCAACCTATTAGGTCTTCCACTGGGGCCAAATTCAAGGACAGCGAGATGTGGAATGAAGTCATAGAGAAATTTCAGAAGAGGCTTGCATCTTGGAAGATGCAATATCTGTCTATGGGGGTAGGTTAACCATTAGCATCAATGCTCTTGATAGCATCCCCACATATTTCATGTCTCTATGTCCCATTCCTAAGCAGGTGGAGGATGACTTAGACCGAATCAGAAGGGATTTCTTATGGGAACAAGAACAGCTCTCACAAGTTTCTGTTAGTCAAATGGGATAAAGTTATTCAGCCTAAATCTAGGAGCAGTCCAGCATAACATGGTCTGCTAATGAAATGCTTATGGAGGTAGGCTGAATTGTTAATACTGACTCAAGCCTCTAGAAAGAGGTCATCAAGGCCAAACACGGGGTGTTGGATAACTGGTGCTCCGAAATTGCTAATGCCCCCAACGGAGCAGGACCGCAGAGATACATCAGCAAGAAGGGTGGGAATTCTCTCAGAATGTTCTCTTTGAAGCAGGTAATGCGGCAATATTAGATTTTGGAAAAACAAATGGATGAAAAATTCACCACTCATGCTGGAGTTCCCCAAAATTTCCAGATTGCTCATACCAAATATTCATCCATAGCTGACAACAGAAGAGGCAACAGTTGGGACATTCACCTCAGAAGATCTGTACAAGATTGGGAACTGGGGGAGCTACTAGAACTACTAGCTAAGATTAAGGAATATACCATTGAGGAGAATCTATGGGAGCACAAAAACATTTTCACAGTTAATGAGTGTTACAAGCAGCTTAGTGTGCAGAATCAAGCTTCTGGTATCTCGTCATGGAAGCTGATCTAGAAGACCGAGCTTCTAACATTCAACTGATCTGTATTGAAGGGAGCTCAATTATTTTTGTGATCTTAACTGATCTATCCTTGTAACTCTTGCATCTTCTTGATGCCTTTGAGTGAATCTACTTACCTTTTAAAAAAGAGAACACTAGATAAACTTAATGGAAGAGGTTTTCACTTGGTTAACAGATGTAACATGCATAAGGAAAGCCCAGAAAAATATTAATCATTTGTTTTTGCATTGCCCAGCAGCCACTGATCTATGGGACATGCTCTTTTGCCTCCTTGAGATGGATGAACTAAGTGATGCCCGTGCATGTGAGGGAGACTTACTCATGCTGGAGCCACTGGAGATATGGCAAGGCCATCAAGAAGATCAGGGTAATGATTCTTGGAGTAATTTTGGGTGTTTATGGAATGAAAGGGACATGCAAAGTGTTTGCTTAGTCTGTTTAGAACCACTGATGTAAAACCTGTAATTAGCACTGACCTTTTTTGCAGTGTGTAAGGTCCATAGACTTAGCCTAGAACTTTGTATAGGGTCTTGCAACTACACTTCCTATTTCTAGCAAATTTCTTTTGTAAGTTGCATCTTCTTGATGCTTTTTGTTAATAAACACATTACTTCATCCAATAAAAAAGAGAGAACCAAAATGTTGAAAAGACATACAGCTGATGATCTCAGCTGGCTATCTGCAGTATCATCTTCTTCTCCAAATCCCTCAGCAATCAGCCGCATCAAGTTGTGTGCAACCTTTAAATTCACTAGATCTCCTGCGTGCTCAAATACTTTATTCATGGTCTGTAAGCACGTCAAAAACATGGTAGTTGGTACGATAATACAGTAAATTCTATGGAAAATTATTTTGCAAAACTAAATTGACCTGGATAAACCATTGATTGCTCGGTGCAAACTGCTCCGCAAGTTCGACACATCTGGATGCTATCTCAGTTTTATAATGATTATCATTTATACTCATCATGTAATCAATCATGCGGTCAACAATAACTTCTACGTTTGATGGCTTTGTCATTTTATACAGCAGCTCGAAAGTCTTCCGCTTCAGTGTGTCATCTGGATCCTGTATTAAAATGGCTGGCATCATAAACATAAACAACCAAAGAAAGCATCTCCATCTTCCAAACCGCATTGATTCATAGCTCCCTCTGTACAATAAAAGAGAAGAAATTTTTCCTTCTTGGCAAATGAATAAATGGAGCCAATTTCCATTTTCCTATCAGTGTTATTGAAGAATAAAGTAACGCCCAGATATACCATAAAACAACTACATAGCTAACTAGCCATTATGTAAAGAAATAACCGGAATCGACGAGGACAAAAGCTACTCAGAACTTGGCTAAACAAAAAGCCCATAACCCCTTGGTTACGTGTTGTCTCAAAATATGGACTTTAAACATGTGCAGTATACCCATTTTGTGGCAGTAAGTTGAATAAATATCGTAATTCAAAACCATAAGTTCAACAGTTGTCACTGTGAGTTTTTGTTTCCACCTTTGAAAGGGGAAAAAGAAGAAAGAATATTATTTTCAAAGTTTATTTAAAGGTGCCAAGGCTTGCTAAAGAAAATGTATAATTTTAACCCAAAAGAGGTTCTAATAGAAGTATAGAACGACGACGGAAGAGATTGTGTTACAGTGTTAAACAGGCTGTCCTAATTTTTAGACCTTAAGAAGAAATTTTGGTTTCAACTGCATAAGAAAGTTAAGAAGAAACATACAATTAGAGAAAAAAGAAAAGGAAAGAAGCAAAGTCTGCATGGCTTCATGTGTTCAACTATTTACCTTGCAAAGTAAGCCCCATAGTAGTACTCAACACAATTGAGCACTCTAAAACGATGATCCAAAATACTCCATATTTTACGTCAATTTGAGGTAATATGAAACAATCAGGGGGTGCCATGAGGCTCCATTCTATTTAGACACCATATTGTGGGTCTATTGCTTCTTTTAGTGGCATCACCTTGTCTTCTTTGAATTAACGGATACGTCAAAAAAGAAAAAAATGAAGCGAAAGTGACTGATTATTGTTCTTACCAGCATTCTTTCATCAAAAAGCACCGAAATGCTATAAACTTCTATTATGCTTGGCATGATACAGTTCAAAACGATTGGGGTCACATATTTCACTCAGACTTATATTAAACTCTCCTATTATTGCAATCCGTGATAAATCTAGGGCAATAAGCAGTTATAGTGTCAAAAGAAAAAAAAGGCACGCAATCGCAAATAAACGTGATGCATTGCTGAAATAGAATACCTGAATGTTCTAGCAATATACTGCAGGCATAAACAAAAAGGACACTCCAACATTGTCATCATTCCGTAAAATTGAAATATTTTAGAACAAACCTAAGAAATAACATTTCCCACCTCTAAACAATCAATCACGGCGAGTTGGTGCTGCTCGGCAATTTCTGCACTTATCTTTATTAATCTACCAAGTGCATCAATCCCCAAGTACTTTAGATTATGACTATCATTCTGTGCACCGGGTAATTTTGAACGTAATTAGCTTCTAAAAAAAGGCAACCTCATAGCAACAAAAAGGAACAGACAGCAGGATAAGCAAAACAAACCTTCAAAAATTTGGCAACTGCTTCCGCGGCAGATTCTAGTACCTTAGGGTTGGGATGTATTGAGGAAACACAGCATATGCACTCATATAAAATAGCGTTTCCTATATTACTTGATGAATCACTCTTTCTCATAATGTCACCAATAATTGTATACATTTGTTCACTGGATTTTTTGTCACCGCTTCCAAGTAAAGCCAGAATTTTCAATAATTTGATCTGCATGCAAAAGAACAAAACGTGAGCTTAAAAGTAGGGACCCATTTCTCGTCAAAATGTAGAACAGAAATAGACAATGGAACAGTTCAAAAATCTCTACAAACACGTAATTAAGAAGATTAACGGATAAACACTGATCAAATCTGATGGTTACATTCCCCATCGGCTTGCTCGAGCTACTTTATTCAATAAACTACTGGCCTTTCCTATACATGTTAGACACTGTATTAAGCCAATAAGCTGACAACTTTTCATGTGAATATTGTTGTCTTTTACTTTCCTCCCTATTATTCTTTGTATTACACTAGTATTACATTTGATTAAGGAAGTCAGCTGAATTTTTTCCCTTCCAATCCATTAAATGAAGAAACTAACATTAGGTTTGGCACAAAAAAGGAAGGATAGAAAAAGTGATTGATTCCTTCTAGTTCCAGAGGGAAAGAAGCTGAAGCTGTGAGGCTGACTCAGAGGGTCCTAATCCTCCTAGTTTATCTTCTCAAAACTCTCCCCTTCTCCATTTCTTCAATGTCAACATTTCTATTTCCAACCAAAAGAAAAAACAGAGTAATTGCACTTACTAATAGCTACAAGATAGGTTTTATATTAACTTCACTTTTCACTTCTATTTTATTTAGTATTACACTGATTTGAAATGAGCTCAAGCGAAAGTTAGGATTCATATAGCTGACCCAACTTGTTTAGAATTGAGGCATAGTTATTGTTAGTTGTTTGTTAATGGGATGAAAGGATTTGAACCCCAGCAACTCAGTCAAATCAGAGGTCCAGGCCTCAGAAAGTAAGATTGTAGCATGGAGTTGAATGGCCACTCCAGAATTTGAGAGAAAACAAGACACATTAAAATGCAATCTTTCCAGCTTTTAGACTTCTATAAAGAAAATTCAAGTACATACCAATTATCATCCAAGAGATCAAACTCGAACTTTGATTGACATACCTGAATGAATGGAGCAGGCATCTGATGATAATCATAACTCTTGGGCAATCTCCGTTCCGCTACTTGTTTTAGAATGCTTACAAAGCAGACTACCAAATCCTTATAAGAATTAACATCTTCTGAGATAAGATCATAAAGAGGACATAGTGTAGAGCCCATAACACCGGGATCATTGTCACATAGCCTCTGGAACCAACATAATTGTTAGAGAAACAAATAGGATCCGCTATAACCATAAAAGGGATCCATTATAAAAGGGATCCATTTTCTCTTCAAATGCATCCAGACATTATCTGCATGCATTTTCAATATGCACATGCTGCAATTCATTATCTAGCATGACATCAGTATATCCTTATCACAGGCAAATTCCATATTCCACATTCTTCTCGTAACTTTACGCATCAACTCAATCCTCTCTTTTCAATACTAAGGTCATTAACATCCTCTACACCTTCATAAAAATCATTAGAAATAAATTATCCAAAAATATCAACAAATCCTATTTTCTCTCCACTGTGTCGCGTAACAAGATAGTGTTAGACAAGCAAATGATTTCTGCCTATCTGCCTAATCCTTGGTTGGCACATTTCCCCATACTTGTACTGACACTTGAGGTGTAGACAAGCTTGTCTAGGCATCACCATTATCAAAAATAACATAAAGTGTTAGTACAAAAAGAAAACTTACACTATCTCAGATCATGTCCTATTGCATCCTCCTAAGTCCCAATCTTGAACTCAAACACTAGTAACTATTCATAACTTTATTCCAGTAGAGCAAATATAGAGCAGGGAAAATTCCATGCTAAATTAATAAATTTAAGGGCGTCTTCTTTCTCTAAATACTCTTATCTAACTATTGCTTAGTCACGCTCACATATATTTTTATAAAACATTCTATGATCAAAAAGTTAATAGTACATGAAATTCGTATAACTTATGCTGGGTTGCATCTAATAATGTATTAGTTATCCAGGTTTTTAAATTGCAAACCAAATGTCCTATTAATTTTTATACATGAATAACTTACCTCACCTCCTGACTAGTTGTAAACTTAAGCAGAAACTAAGATATGAATAAGTTGCCTCTTTACTAGCTACCAAACAATCCTTTCATTCCATATCCTAGCCACAAAAGATGCAATGCAAACAAAAAGTAGTAACGTACCCATCACTTCAAGTAGTACTACTATACTATGTGCAAAAGAACACACCTTTCTGAAATTGGAGACGAGATGATATACACACCTTTCTGAAATTGGAGACGAGATGATTAACGGAAGATGGCGATTTGTGATGAAACCTATGAAGTGCCATAACGGCCTTTTTCCTTACAGCTTCTTTAGAATGTGCCAACAAATCCACAACTTGTGGCAAGACAGCTGGAATAGTCTCCTCATTAATCAACTTACAAACAGCATTCAAGGCAGCCGAAACAACCAAATAATTATCGGATTTCAAATCTTTCTGAATAGTATTGACAATGAGTATAATCAAATCATGGTCCTCATTCAGAAAAAGCGTTACAGCTAAATATCCGGTCCTCTTAAGATATAAATTATCATCATGTGTCATTTTCACTGCATGTATATAACCAAAAGAGGCATCCTGTCCCAACATTTCAACGTAGACTAAACGCATTATATACTCTTTCATTTTCCTTTTAGGTATATCTGGCTCGATGATACGTTTTTTAAGTATTTCGATCTCGTTCATTACGATGCGATCTTCTTCAGCTTTAGATCGGGCTTCACCGATGGATTTGATTAAGTCGAGGAACTCTTTCGACTGCCCAAATCCGCCTTGGGAGCCCATTGTCAGCTCCCTACCGATGGTTTTCAACTGCTCCAGCTTGACTATCAAGTTTAGGGTTTGACAAATTGAGTGGATCTAATCTTAAGGGAAAGAGTGTTTAAGACACAGAGACGATTACGAATGTTGGGGGGTGGCAATATATTTTTGTATTACTAGCGGATGTTTGCTAGGAAAGAGGAGCGCTGAATTTGTTGTTACCGTACGGATTTAATTTTTAGGATTGGTCTTTTTTTCTTTTTTAAAATAGAGAATTTGTTTTTTATTAAATAAATTTATTATGTGGGCTTTTATAGAAGGTTTTGTAACAACCATTAGTAAGCACTGTAAATGGCGAGCAATAATCTCCTTAGTGGTTATTGTCACCTTCTTTATAACTGTTGTTGCTTCATTAGTGGTTGGGCACAATCTCATCAACGTTTGTTACCACGTTAGTGGTAATTACTTTACCATTACTTTACATTTATTATGTTGTTAATAGTAATTATTAATTACTATTAATTCCTTGTTACTATTGTTATTCTACAGTAATCCCCTCCGGGAGTCGAAGTGTGTATTTTCGTTATTCGACTGAAATCATAAAGTAGGAATTAATTGTATTCCTCTAAGATCTTTTCCGAGGTCATTTATAAAGCCGGAGTGCTCTAAATGTGCTTAATGATTTACCTCAGTTGTCTTGCCGAGGTTGTCATTAAAATCATGGGCGTATTGAGATAGCTCACGCCGAGGTGTATTGCGTACATGCTACCTGTTATATCAACCATCTTGTGGCTGAGGTATTTGGACCGAAGTGGTATCGTCCGAGTTTGTTATGACCCTTGCTTTTAAGAGAAAGGTTTGGTTCTTGCCTTTACAAACCCTACCTGAGTTGAAGTGAGCGTGTCACTTTGGGTATCTTTTGAGGAAATGGCATGGACGGGATGTTTTACAAGTCATCTGGTTTTCCAGCCTCTTCATTTTCATCACTTCATTTTCCCCTGTTTTTTCTTTCCACATGTCGCGATCCTCTGATAGATGCACACGCGCCATAATCCTTTTAATGGACGCATTATTTCAAGTACTTTATCTGGAATACGCGGTATTTACTGTACCGCCGTTTTATTTTCCCTTCTTTTATTAATTACGCCCCTTGGGAACTGTAGAAGTGTGGCTAAAAGGACACATTGACCCACCTGAGTAATGTGGGCCTGACGAGAGAAGGCCCACACATGTAACGGTAATGTTAATAATTGGT
>JBDJHY010000106.1:13144551-13158141 GCA_039654485.1 Withania somnifera | reverse complement strand
CAATTGAATTATTTAGGCTAAGTTCTCACTTGGTTTTAGTGGTGTCCGGACTTAATATAGCCTTAGGTTTGCAATTTAGAGCTGATATACTCATTAAAAAAGTGGTCATATATCCCACCGTCCAACAAATAGAGCACATTTTTCTTTCTTTCTAACAGACTTTCATTTTTCAAATTAAAAAAATTATCTCTTGTTTTTTAGTTATGAATTGTCATGTAGCTTTTAAAAATAATTCTAACTCACTTTATTAAACCACTTCATTTTAGGGTAGTGGTTGTATTAATAATCACTATTTTAAGATTTTTACATCTTGAAATCAAATTTTTTTTTTGAAAATTACCGAAAAACAACCGGTTCATATGAGCCACTACTTCTTCTTGCTGTTTATTTTACCATTTGAATTTCGAAAATTTGACTTTCATTGTTTAACATTTGAGATCTGATTTGGATTTCTCTGTCCACTTCGAGTGTTTTTTTTAAAGGAAGCTTGTAGTCATTGATTTCTTGGAAAACTCAAATATGAGTTGAGATTTTGCTTAAGTTTCATGTTCGATATGTTTTTTTTAACTAGACTTGCTCTATAGTTGCTGTCTTGAAATTAAATTTGGTACTGGTGTACTAAATCGAAAAATCCACCAGGGAAATGCAAGATTCAAGCTCAATGCGAATTGAAGTTTTCTGTTGAGATCTATCCTGCAGAGGTACTCAAATTGGATTAGTGAATTGAATGAATAAACAGATGAAATCAAGAAATAATTCAACTAACAGTTCAAACCAAGAACAAGAAGCGGAAGAACGAAACTCGTACTGTTCATAGCTTGGCCTTTTTTGATTTTCTATTTAGCGCTTTGAATTCTTCTGTTGTTCCTGCCTAACGTTGAGGTCATAGGGCTTCCTTGTAAATAAGCTCGAGTTATAATAAAGTAACGGTTAGGGAGAGCCTATGCGGGGATGTTGTCCGCTTATCTCCAAGTCATGAACTTGACCGATACAAAACTTTATGGTAGCACCCAATTTTTTCGATTTGACAGTTCGATCTATGATTTATCATTCATGGACGTTGATAAGATCCAACGACTGGATATTTTTAGGAATGAGTTCAAGCTTGGGTTTAAATCACAAGGAAAATGTGTTAGAATTATTTTCTGAAAGTGATGTGGAGAATTGTTAATTAAGAAATAAAGAAAATATATTTTTAATTTGAGAAATGAAAGTCCACCAGAAAGCAGGGTAAATATGCTCTATTTGTTGGACAATGAGGGTATACCTGAGACGTTTTTCAATCGACGAGTATATCAACTCTAAATAACAAGTTGAGGAGTATGTTAGGACCTTTTTCCAAATAAATTTGAGGTAAGTGTGAGACTACTTTTGTTGGGGAGTTGAATGACACTGGATTGCTCGTTCAAGTTTTGATTGTTGGTTGGGCTTCTTCCAACTACATATCTTGAAGTATCGTTAGGTGCATTGTACCAAGATCACACAGTATGGAATCTGGTTATTCAAAAGATTGAGGAGATTAGCAGGGTGGCAGAAGATATAAAGGCAAAAGAAAAAAGTACTCATTAAGAGCACACTATCGAGCATTCACTTACTATATGTGTTTGTTTTAGGCTCCAAGTTTGTCACTGAAGAGAAAAGATTCGTGGAGATTATATATGCAATGTGATAATTGGGTAATGAAATTTCACTTGGTGTGGGAGATTACCACATTCTACAAAATGCGGAGGTCTTGGCACTAACGATTTGAAGGCGTTCAATAAAGCCTGCCTTGAAAATAGTTATGGAGGTTCTGGTGTAGGTACCAAACTTTGTGGGAAGTGGTGATAGTTGATAAATATGGGATTACAGGAGGTTGGAGAATTAGAGATATCGCTTTGCATTACGGGTGTGGTTTGTGGAGGAATATTTTGAATGGAAGTATCTTTTGGGAAATATCTCATTCAAGGTTGAAGATGGAAGAAGAGTAAATTTTGGCGTCGCATGTTATTGAAAGATGATTTTCAGAGATTGTATAGAATATCTTACAAAAGAGAATCAACAATACAACAAACTATGGGGACCTAGGGTGGAGAGACTTTCTGGGACTTGAGATGTAGAAGGGAATTTTAAGATTGGGAACTATCTGAATTACAAAGCTTATTAGCCTTATTACATAGGCAAGTAAATGACTCAATTTGGTTGATAATCCAAATGTTTGGTGGTGTCTTGGGAAATATTGGAGTGTTTTTTTTAGAATCTTTACATGAGAAGCTTTTAGTTAAGGAGGAGAATGTTTTCCCATGTAATGCAATTTGGATTCTAAAGGTGCGAGGAAGGTTTGTTTTTTCAATTGGTAAGGAAAATCTTAGAAAACGTAAGAAGACGGGCAAGGACATGGATCATTTTCTGTTACACTGCGGGTTAATCATGAGGTTATGGTGGGATATGTCATATGTTTAGCTGGTTTTCCCTTCCATGGGTAATTTTGAAAATCGTGAAGCAGTTGATGTTCAGTCAAAAGAAGAAAAATAGCCAGAGCCCTCCCCCCCCCACCCACCCAAAAAAACATTTACCTCGATTTTCAGCGCGACACTCTAACTTCACAGAGGTCTTATTACCCCCTGACATGTTTGAAACTGAAACTATTGCACCCTTAAAAAGTCACAACCACATCTCTGTTGAACGGTGAAACTCATGCATTTGACACTGGAAATTTTATTTAAAAAATTATTTTTCAATTTTATACTATTTTTTACTCTTATATTCGGATCATATTCAATACAAATCAACAATCAATTTTTTCCCATCAACGATTGAAATCTTCATCCTTCTCGCCGAACAAAACATCCAAATCCTTGAACGAAAGCCACTGGTCAAAGAGAAACGAAGAAATACTAAGTCCGTCACGAATAATTTTGTAGTCCGCAGGGTGGTGATGGTGGTGACGGAGCTCGTCGAAATTGATGGGTGGCAGCGGCTAATGGGGTAGGGCTAAGGGTGGTGGATGAGCTTGTTGGATTTGGTTGTTAATGGGTATGTTACCCAATGAATCTTTCTCTATTTTTATAGCTTTAGCCATCGCCATTAACAACCAATTCAATTGAAAAAAGGAGAAATTTATGGCAAATTGGGGGTTTGCAATATTGCTGTTGTGGCGGGGATTTGGTGGTGGAGGTCTGCGATGTTGCTAAGTTGAAGAGAAAAAATAAAATTAATGATGATTTTAAGTTTTTTGTATAAATTTTTTTCTTGAAACAGTGAAAGTAATGGCATTTTGATTGTTTGGCTTTTGCAATGTTAACAATTGTGGGTAATGGTGAGGCAAATCGTGAAGGAAGAGTTAGATGATGAGTGACGAGATGGAGGAGATGGTGTTGGTGTGGTGTGGTGTGGTGTGGTGTGGTGGTGGAGGAGATGTACAAGTTGGCTACCGAGAGATGAGAAAAAAAGAAGAGAACGATATTAAAAAAAATAAAAATAAATCATAATAAAAGAAAATATAAATATTTAAAAATTGGAAATTAATATGAAATAAAAGAATATTCATAAAATTAAAGTTTTTTTTACTTCTCACTCTCTCAAAGAGTGAACTACACCTTCTTTGCCACCTAAGCATTTAGGGAGTAAATTTCACTTTTAAAATATTCAGGGGGTGATAGGACCACCGTGAGGTTAGAGTGTGTAATTTGGAATCCGGGTAAACGTTGGCTATTTTCTTGCCGGAAGAATGAGAGGAGGAGATGCTATAGGGCTTGATACGTGATTCCACTTGTTTTAATATGAATTGTTTAGAGAGAAATTGGAGAGCTTTTATAGGAGTAGAGTCGAGTTTCTCTCAATTATGAGTAGTCTTTATTCTCTTATTTTCGTTTTGGTGCGCACAGAAAGTTCCTTGTTGTATAGATGATTGAGAAATAGTCTCCATTCCCTTAATTTCTTTCTCCATTCCAATAGCCTCAGGTTTTTTCAAAGCATGGGGAGGGAGGTACTATCAAAGAAGATATGATGTTGATCATCCACAATTTTCATCAAAAATGATATTTTGAGAGATCAGTAGATGCTACTTTCATTGCCCACTAATCTGGAAAGGCTAAAAATTGTCATGGAGAAACTTGTCAATGACCTTCGTAAGTGGGATGCAGATCCTGGAGGCAGGCATGCAACCTTACTGGCAAATGAGTTGGTAGATTCTAGGTCTAGGCAAAATAAATGTGGAATGTTATGTACTTGATGTCGAAAAGGCTTTTGATCATGTCAACCAGTCTTTTCTCTTGAAAGATTTTGAGGCTTTGTGATTTGGAGGAAAATGGATAAATTGGATATCTTTCACTATCTCATCTTAGGGATTGTTTGGTGTGATGGATAAGGGGAAATAATGAAGGGATATGTTTATAGTACTCCTTAATCTCTTATTTGGTGACAAAGCTTGGGATAACTTATCCAGGATAAATAATTAGTACTTGATAAGTTATTCCTACCTCCGAGTGGAATAAGAATCTTGGGATAACTTATTCGAAAATAAATTAGTCAAAATAATAGAAATATCCCGTCAAACCCTTTTTTACACATCACTAATATAAAAAACTAAATAAACTGGTGGGTATTTTTGTAAACAATCAACTTATACGTTTTTTTTTATAATCGTGGTGTTAGGGTAGACTGTTAAGTAGGTTTAGGGTTTAGTTTTTGGTTAGTAGGTAGGTTTGCTTTGTCTGTCTTAGAGACTTAGGAGTCTTAGTACCTTTAGATGTAGAGTCCGGTTCCCAGAATTTTGGGTAGGTTTGTTGTTTCGTGTAGTACTATTTGTTGATAGCCTTACATTTATTGTTATCTTATTTTTTTTCTTCCCATTATTCCTTGTCAGTATATTATGTCATTTTTTATATTGTATTGTCTTGAGCTGATGGTCTTCCGGAAACAGTCTCTCTACCTGGTCCTAGGTAGCGGTATGAACTGCGTATATCCTATCCTCCCCAGACTCCACTATGTGAGAATATACTGGATGTGTTGTTGTAAATTGTGGTGTCCGGGTCAGTTTTCGCTCACCTTGACTAACTTTATGGGATACCTGGCCACTTTCCATGAGCAATAGAACTAGATAACTCTGTTCACCACGGAGAGAACAGATGGGAAGAATCACCTAGTGTTTTTCTCCTTTGGGATTTGAAAGGTCTGATGGTTGTTTAACCCACTTCATTGATCACTATATCACACCCTTGGGCGCAAACAATCAACTTATTCTAAGAAATTGTGCACTGTGTAAGTGCATATTAATTTAATACAACAAACCAAACAGTCAATAAGTCATAATACTAGGATAACTAATCCCAGCATACCTAATCCCATACCAACTGACCCCTTAAAGTTCTCGGTATTAATCAATGGAAGCACTGGAGGTTTCTTTCACTCAAGCAGGTATTAAGGCGAGCAAATGGATAATGGCTTTGGATCCTTGAACAACGCTGCAACAATGTGGAGATCACTCCAATATTTTGTGATTCAGAAGTGATTGTTAGGCACCTCAGAGCCATTCTTACCATATTTGAAGCCCTCTCTGGCCTACATATAAATTGCTTAAGCTATCTTTATCCACTTAATCAGGTTGACAATGGGCTACATAGACTTGCTAGAAATCTGGGCTGTCAGTTGGAGGGCAGATTAATTCTAATCAATTCAGTACTAGATGCTCTTTCAGCTTATATGATGGGTTTATTTCCTTTCCCCTGGAGTGTGGAAGAAAAAATTTATAAGTTGAGAAGAGATTTTCTTTGGCGAGGCAACAAAGAAAGAAGCAGCAGGAACCTGGTGAAATGGGAGAAACTAACTCTCAATAAGAAGCAAAGAGGTTTGGGCATTAGGAACTCCGTTTCCATAATCATTGTCTGCTCCAAAAATGGCTACGGAGATTCAATTTTGCAGAAAACACTATCTGGAGAAACTTCATCTCCCAAAAGTATGGTATGTCAAGCCAACGGACAACAGAAGCAGTCGGATCCCCTTGTGATACCAGCTTATGGAGAACAACCAGGAATCAGTGACCGACTTTGAATAAACACATATGTATCAAGGTCGGGAATGGCCTAGAAATTGATTTTTAGGATGATATTTGGACAGGTCTAAGCCCTCTAAAGAACCTCTTCGCTGAACTATACTCTATCAGCATGCAACAAGAAGCGAATGTCAATCTAGTTTGGGAGCAACACAGATGGAAACTGATTTTTCGGAGAGCTTTAAATGACAGGGAAATCGGCAAACTAGCAAAATTGCTACAGATTCAGGATCACGTCTGAAGTTCATACAAGCCAAGTTGAAAGTTGAATAGGTAGAAACCTTCACTGTTTAATCTGCCTACTGGAATATAAACCATAGTACCTCTATAACAGTGTTGTGGCCCTGAGTTAGAAATTCAACATCCCTCCCAAGGTTTCTTGTTTTACCTGGCTGGTGGTTAGGGGAGCATGCCTAACACATTTGAAATTACAAAGAGGTTTGCGAATTTGCTCAGACTGTTCTCTACGTGGACTGGGTGGGAGTCTAATGAGAATCTACTCATCCATTGCAAGAACAACAATCTGTGGCACAGGTTCTTTTGTATCATAGGTATCAGCTGGGTCATGCCCAAAACCACTTTTGATCTACTAAGTAACTGGAAGGAGATCGGAATAAGATATGAAGGTGAGAATATTAGCAATTAATCCCAGCTTGCATATGGTGGGTAGTCTGGACAGAGAAAAAACTTGGGAATTTTGAAGATACAAGCAGCTCCATTTACAAAAGTAGGATGCAGTGTCTTAGTCTCTTCTACTTTTGGTGTAAACACAATCTTTTGGGGGATAACAGGGGATTTGGTAGATCTAGCAGGGAAATTGTAATATTGCAGCTATATAGTTCTGGACAGTCTCCTTTTGGCTCGTATATGAGCTTGTAATTACTCATTTCAGCGCTGCCAAGTGCTGCCTTTTGCTATATATACTAGTTGTTAAAATATATGTATATAAAAAAATTATTTCCCAATTCTTAAAATAACTCTCAGCCCCTAAAAAAGTGGTGGGTGGGGACATTAATGGAAGGAGGATACATACAAGAAGTTTACCTGGTTGTTGTCCTTGCAAAGACCAATTGTAATGATTTCATTCCTTCAATTTATATTTGTAAATTTTGTGCTTTACTGATTTGTGGTAATTGGTTTCCATTAGGCAGAGGATCTTCATTTTCTCTCTTTGGTCTTGAGGTTTGGTTTCTAATAAAAATATCTTCTTTTCAGGATTTGCAAGTAAAATCCTCACCATCTCCTCAAGTGGAAGAATCATTGGATAATGATCCTGCAATTATTCAGGTGCTTAATCTCCGTACTTCGCAATAGATGACACCTTAAATTATCTTTTGTAAAATTTGCGGGAAACTATAATGATAATATGTACCCAAAAAATCTGATTGTAGTTGCTAGCTTTTATATTTATTCCACAGTGATGTAATGCCATTTTTATTCCTGTAGTCACGCTGCGCTGGAGTCTCCCCAAGCTCTTCAAAATCGGTGTCACTTAATGGTGGATCTTCGACAGACTATGGCTCTTATAAGGGACCTTCTTCCTTGAACAGTGTGCCACCTTCACATCAATCTGCGAACCAGTTTGAATATGGAGCTCCTCAGGCAACCCAATCCAACATGGGTTCTTATGCAACTGCCTCTTACCAGCAAAGATACAGTGAACCTGCAAGCAGTCACCATGTTCCACAGCATTCAATTCCACCTTCCGCTTCACATGTGATGAGGCAGGACTTGTTGCAGGCTTACCCACTTCAAGGCCCTGAACATTTCACGTCAGCTGTTCTTCCCAAAAGCGTAGCTCCAGTGCCTGTGGTTACCACTGCAAATTCATTATCCTTAAATAGCAGACAGAGTCTTCCACCACAGCAACATCCCATGGCTCCTAGTACTAACACTATATCATCCTTATTATCCGTAACCTCTTCCATCTCTTCTTACCCATATACTCCTGCATTTCCCCAATCTAGTCAAAATATGGGCAACTCTGGTGCTCCCATCTTTGCTAAACTAGGTTCTAATGCTTCACCCTTATATCCTGTAGCCCAAGTTGTAGATTCCTCTTTAGGTGTCTTTCCACAACAACCCCCCAGATTGCTAACTCCAGATCATTTATCTCTACCTAGATTTCCTGGGCAGTTATATTCAGATCAGAAGGACCTTGGTGTTCTCAGCTCAGAACCTCTGAATCTCTCGTCATCATCTACTGCTCCAGTAGTTGAACTGCCATTGTTGTCACTGCCACCTGCTGCAAAGAAGGTTATTTGATCTTAATTTTTTTGATGAGTGTGGTTAAATTTTTCCTGTAATTATTGATATAGAAACATTTCCTCCCTTTTGCAGTTCACTTGCCTTAATTCTATTTTTTGAAGTGGCAACTGCAAGTCCGTTGGTTGTCAGTATTGAAGTGGTTGAATCACTGTGAAACTGATTCTGTCCATCATTCATTAAATGGAGAAAGGCCAAATATACCCCGAATTTTTAAAAAGGTATGCAAATACCCTCTTCTATACTTTTAGGCTGTGAATGCCCTTACCGTTAAGGGTATGTATGCCCCAAAAGTATGATGGTAAGGGTGTTGACAGCCCAAAAGTATAACAGAGGGTATTTGCATACCCTTTTTGGAAGTTCGGGGGACATATTTGGCCTTTCTCCGTTCAATTAATTGCTTTGACTAGTGACCATGTACGTCTGATGCTTGCTTGTTTTCCTTTTTTATTTGGGGTTGGGTCCTATTAGAATCTTAAGTTTTATGCCCTTGTGGTGCTTGATAGTTTGATTTTCTCACATTCATGTTCTATATTGATTTAGACATAGTTTGTTGCATGTATTCTTCTAATGGTAAATCCAATCGGATGACGTGATATGACACACTAATGCATATGTTGTAATATTGTAGCAACCAATGGACTTGCGTTTGTTTTACCCTTTTCTGGGAAACAAAAAATTTAGAAGCAACAGAGAGCTAGAACTCGGTAAATCTAGGTGCAGCTTTCTCGTAACATTGTGGATTTAAGATGCAAAGCTGAATGCCCACTTTCCACCTCTCTGAAGCTCAAGTAAGCTTCTGAGAAAGAAATGATAGATGGTTTGAGAATAGGAACATTAACCTAACCTCCTCAAATGTATACTGCTGTTCTCTTTTTTGTGTACTCCAATGAGTCTGAGTCAATTCTATGTGTGTTGGGGTCCATCTAGACGCAAGTTTAGCTTTGGGGAAGATTTATACTCCTTTTATTAACAAATATGGTCTTCCAGTACTACCTAAGTAACTGATTTAAATTCAAATGTTACCAAAAAAAAAAAAAAAAAAAAAAAGCTAAAGCTTGCTTCTTTCTTTCTAAGCCTGTGTGCCTTTATAGGCATGTGGTGGGTATGAGTCTTTTTTGGTGAAAGCCTAGCAAATTGATCTAGGATGTCATATTAAGGCCTCTGACAAACGGGGAAGGTAGAGTGGATGTATTTTCAGTAGAGTAAGAGAGAGAGAGAGCAACAAGATAAAAACTAGTATTACTAATTAAGGGTGCTGTGAGAATTAACTTTATACCGTTTAGGTTTTACCACTGGCAGCTCAAACTGAAAATATGGAACATGAGGATGAAGAGCTTTGGTGGTATTCATTTTGGGCCTAAAAGATAACGTAGAGATGGAATGAAGGGGGGTTTAGGTGGTTGGGGTTTATGAACAATGACTTGTTTAAGAAGTTGAAGGAAAATAATCAACTATGGTAACACTCCTGTATTCCCTGGGAAATATACCGTAAGGTGGGAATTGCATCAAACATAGCTGCTGTAAGATTCTCTGTGATCAAGAAGTTTAGGGACTTGAGATTCATACCATTTCCAAAAGAGTTTCAAAACGGATGGTACTCCCCTAACAATGCAAACTACCTTTTCTTTATATAGGAACATTTTCTGCTCTACTTTATAAATGTTTCTTCTTCCCTTGTCAAAAAATGTTTCTGCCTGGAATTAATTTTGTAACCATCTCGCTTATGAATTTGATTGTGTTAAATTTTTGTAGTTGCAATCATCTTCAGAGTTTACCGAAGAGTTTGATTTTGCTGCAATGAATGAGAAGTTTAACAAGGATGAAGTATGGGGTTATCTTGGAAAAGCAAAACAAGACGGCGAGGATGTTGCTATGGTCAATAAGGACAAGGGGAATGAAGATGGTCATGGCTTGGATTCTAATGCTGATCCCAAAGTAGGTGTTAAGCATTTTTAGCACATACAATCGAATTATCCACATGTTATTTTGCATGATATTCCTCCTCTTTACCAGCCCTTGAGTTGTATTACTTGTATAATATGATTGCCGTAAGTGCTTAAGTTTGATTATGTAATGCTCCTTTTATATCTGCGCAGCCTGCGTATAACAAGGATGACTTCTTTGATAATATATCCCGCAACACAGTTGCTCGTGGAGGTAGGAATGGGCAGCGTTTTTCTCAGAGGATGAGGCAGGATACTGAGGTTCGTAATACCCCTCGAACAAATACTCACTGGATATTAATACGTTACTATTACACTAGCGGCGGTAACTAACAAGTCACTCCTTTTTGTGTCTTCCCTCCAGACTTTCGGTAACCATCAGCAAAGGCCTTATCCTGGGTATGGTGGCTATGGGCCTGGACATGGTGGGCACCGTGGTGCATATGGCTATGGTTGGGGAAGGGGGTATAATAACCATGGCAGTAGGGGCCGTGGAGGAGGGTACACGAGGATGTAACGTACTCATTGACATTTCACATTTTGTCTGATTATGTAGTAGTCAACCCAGTGCAGAGTATAGCTCCCGCTAGTTTATGACATTTGCTGAGGAGTTCAATACCAAACTGCCAATTCCTACAGTTGCAGGTGTATTAGGAATTGTTATTGATCGCTGGTTCATGTTTTTTTTTTTTTGGTCCAGTGAGTCAGGTTTTTACTATATGTTTCTTTACACGGCTATTGCAATCGTAGTATGCCTTGGTGGGGATTTGAGTTTTTCAGTCAGATCAAAACTATTGCCTCATTTTAATATTAAAATAAGAGAGTACTTCACCAATTTAAGTGCTTTCACTTAATAAAGTAGTAATTTTTACTTCAGAGTCAAAAGTGGTGTTACACTTGAATTATGACTGTTTTAAAAATATAACATATTATTTTTTATACACAATAATAATACCTTAAGCTTTAATAGCTGACACATTTAGGACTTCTGCTATTTCGGTATTCATGAGTGATTTATATAATAATCCTAAATAAATGAAATTTGTTAAGAGAGCTTTTATAATTTCGACATCCATTTATATGAGACAGATTTTCAGAGTTTTTAGATTCAACTCGACAATCATTATAGGATGGTTGCACTCGCACTATAGGTACGGGGAGGAAATAAAATAATTATAATACTGTATTTCGAAACAAGATATCATTTGATTGATTTTTGTTCATTGAGCTTGGTTATAAAATTTTTCAGTCTTCATTTTGGGTTTTCTCATGACACTTTGAAATTAGTGGATTCAATCTCCTTCCCCCTCCTTGATGTGCTTTATATCATTTTTCTTGTTAAGACCTTATTTTATGAATTTGCAAGATTATTACAAGATTTAGGACTTAATATTGATGATATACTGATCAATTTAATCTCACAATATTGTGATTTCTTCTTATGTGTCTGATTTTGTCATTATAATAATAATAATTTATACTCCACCCAATAAATTTTGGTGCTATCATAATGCATAAACGTATGAGGAATTAATTTTGGAAAACAACGATTTGAAAATTTCTTAACTAATTTTCTCTTGAAGGCTAAAATAATTACTCAACCTCTATGATAGAATTAACAATTAGTAATTCACCTTTCTTATTTTTTCCAACAAATAGCACCAAGTGTTTTCATTTGCATAAAAAGAAAATTTTTAAGTATAGCGGGTCATTTTTTCAATAAACCAAACCACAAACATTTGAACAAAGTAAGTGTAACTGACATGCTTGTACTTGCAAGTATTTCTATTGCATACACAACATCAGTCACATATTTTATATTTTTTAGTAGGTTGACATACTCCTTTTTTCTTATTATTTTTATATTTTTACACATTTGAATTAAAAGGAGTTTTAGGCTCATCATCAATGAAATTGTATCTCACAATTTTTTAAATGTAACGTGTCTTGTCAAAAAGAAAAAAATTTCATCACATTGTTTTATGATATTCTTCATTAGTGAAATTTATCTCAACTAAATATTTCATGTCAAAATTACTACTCAATATTTTTTATAATTTCTCTAAGAAACTTTTATAGCCAAAATAACACATAAATTGTTCTAACATGTATGCTCTTGCGATGCATTTTCTAGAGCATTTCTCAAAGAAGCAAAAAGGTCACACTTTTCATTATGATTTTTTTTTTAATTTCATGAATCTCCACTATTTCGAGAATCTTATAAAAAATATTCATGAAAAATAGAATCACTTTTTTTTTTAAAAAATAAGAAGGGATAATATACATCCGAACTTTTAAAAATAGTGCGTATATATCCTTCGTGATACATTAAGGCTATAATACCCATACCATCATATTTTAAGGCTATACCCCTAAACTTTTTTCGAACTTTCATAAATGATATGTATATATCCTTCGTTTACTTTGAGGGCTTACATATATTCTTACCGTCATACTTTAGTGTCATATATACCCTTAACCCAAACGGAACGTCATGAGGCGTGATATTAGCAATTTATATTATTTTTTATTTTTTCGTTCACCCGAGATTATGACCCAAAAATAATGATCCACCTTTTCATTACCTGTTTCTACCACCTTCTTATAGCTCAAACTAATTATGAGAACCAAAACTAATTACTTGGTTGGTTTTGTTAAGATGGTCTTTGGAATGTAAAATCTACTAATTTAAATCTTATGAACTAACGCAAACAAGAAAACAAATAATTTGAATTTACTAATTTTATATACCTATTTATCAATGGGTGGGTTTAAATATTTGGGTCTTAATTTCAAGTAATGAAAGGATAATTGTTGGTGATACCTGGGTAATATAAGGGTGGATTTTAATTTTGGGTCTTAATCTGGATTTTATAGAATAAATGAGTGGTCTTTTTAATTTTGAATTAAAAAATAAAAAAAACCCAGATAAATTCTAAGATCATGCAACATGTCGTTCCGTTTGTGTTAAAGGCATATATGACCATAAAGTATGGAGGTAAGAGTATATATGGCCTTAAAGTATAATGAAGGATATATAAGTATCATTTATGAAAGTTTATGTAGCCCTAAAGTATGACAGTAAGGGTATATATGACCTTAATGTATAATGAACTGTATATAAGTACTATTTATAAAAGTTTGAGGGTATATTTGCCCTTTCTATATTAAAAAATTATTAGGTAAAATATATTTTTTTAAACCTTTTCTCCATGACAAGTAGATATTTTTTTACCTTTCCTTTACTTGAATTGAACAAATAGAAAAATATTTTACTTGTTTATCTCTTTCCTTCCATCTCATAAAGAGATCTAGTGACATTGAAGCAGGTGATGTTGAAATCTTCTA
>JBDJHY010000106.1:13101796-13115270 GCA_039654485.1 Withania somnifera | reverse complement strand
TGAGAGGACAACCAATTCATACCCAAAATAACATCGAAGTCAACCATGTCTAACAGCATTAAGTCAACCTAAGTGTCTAGTCTACTAACCGAAATCATACACGATTGGATCACCAGATCCACTACTATAGAATCCATACAGGGGTAGAAACACGCATAAATATAGAAAACACATCACTAGGAAACCACAAAATGGGTGCAAAATAGGATGACACATACAAGTAAGTAGACCCAGGGTCAAATAAGGCTGACGCAGGTATAGAACATACAAAAATGAAACTCTTAATCACAGCATCCTAGACCACAACCTTAGGTCGAGTAGGAATAGCATAAACTGGCAATCACCACCATGATGACAACCACCGCAACCACAGCCCTTACGATGCTGGATACCACCACGATAACCACCATGTGCCCTACCTCTAGCTGGCGGAGGCACTGATCTCAATGTCTGTGCAAAATAAGAAGCAGGTTGAATAATGCCCCTCTGAGGACAAGCTCTAACATAATGTCCTACAAGGCCACACTCAAAATAAGGTCCATATGGCCCACTCTATCGGTATCCTCTACCAGAACCCATCTGACTACGATGCTTTAATGATCTAGCTACTTGTGTATACTGTACTGGAGATAGAGATGAGGCCTGCACTGGCCTACTATACTGGCCTTGTGCCTGATCATACTGACCACGACCCTCAGAACGGGACCCACTATAACCTTCTTGATGTCTTTGCCTCTTCTCATTTCGTTGATGCAATTCATGATAACTACTTCTTGAAATGGACGATCATTAGATCCCAGCAATACTACCGCCATGCATAGCCTACCTCTCAATCTATACATGAATCTGTGGACTCTCTCCGCCTTTGTAGGTATGAACTCAACACCATATACTAACAGCTGATGAAATATAGCCTCATACTCTGCCACAGACATCGAGGCCTATTCAAGATTTCTGAACTCAAATTTCCTCATGAAGACCTCATAGAGCTCAACCCAAATCGATTGGGGGCGAACCTCTGGGTCTGCAAATCACAAAATCTCTCCAGCATTGTTTAGACACACCACACACCTGATATGTGATAAAAGCTACACTGTGGGTCTTCAACACACCCATGTTGGTCAATATATTTTCACACTTGACTCCAGTGAATCTAGGGGGATCCAACCTCAAAATCTAGTCAGGAGCTTCTACTCCGAGTCTGTCATAACTAGTTGATGCTCCATAGCAGAAGCAACGGCTGGCACTGGAAGGACCTGAATGAGTGTAGGAATCTCTGCTGGAACAATAGGTGAAACTGGTTGCGCTGTAGGGATTGCAGCTATAGACTGTGATGTTGGATTGCTGGTTGTGTCCCCTCGGTAGGAGGACCATCATAAGCACTGAGTAGTTGTCATAATATGTTACGAATATCTAGAGAAGGCACTATAACAGGTGCCAGAATAGGAGCTGCTATAGGCACTGCAACTGGTGTGACAGGTATTGATGGAACCTTAGATATAGTGGCAGGAGTAGGTACTTCTGCAGGTGCTTTGACTATCTTCCTTGCTGCCAATGAACGTGTATGAGGTATCTGCGAAAGAGTGATGACAATGAGTGAGAATTTTCAAGAAACCATCGAGGATGTACGCACGATACAAAACTCAAAAGAAAGAGTTATTTTCTAAATGTCACCATAGCCTCTCGAAGATAAACAATGGACGACTCCACGCCGATCCGTAAGACTCTACTAGACATTGGTTCTGTACACTGACACTGACGAACCTAGGATCTGATACCAACCCTGTAGTCTGAAGTCGAAGTGAAAAACTAATATATCAAATGCGGAAAGCACAAGTGTAATAAATAGTATATGAATGAACAAAACGAAAATATAAAGAATTAAAATGCCTAAAACCCGGTATCAATGTAATACACTAGGAACATAACAATAATAAAAGCAGTAAATAACAAAAGATTAAAAGTGGGTAACAGAAGCAGATAGTACATCATGAAAGCTAGCTACTTAAATAAGGATCAAGTAACAAGTAGAACATATGTCTCTAGCTAATCACATAACAAGATTTCAAAAAATGAAGGAAAACGTACCCGGAATCCATGCAATAGTATATGTGAATAATAACAACAATAATCAGGAGTAAAAAGAAGACATGAGGAGAACATGGACGGTATACCGGTAACCTCAAGTAAAGGATGAATGAATGAACAATAATAGAAGGCACAATATCCCACATAACATGAAGTGTCAATTAACCAATGACAATAGTTAAACAGTAATAACACTTCTAAAATAAAGCATATAAATGCTATTAAGTCCCTCAGACAGAAGTACAACATACACAAAAACACTCTAACCCATAGGAATCACTATACTACCAGGGGTACACTGAAGAAAATAAGTGCAGAAAAGTAAAATACAATCACATGAAGTAAGCAGTCCTATGTACGTTCTCCTTCGATACTCATAGGTCCAGAAGGCAGAACTCATGGAAGGCTAACCTAAATATTCTCGATATATCTCTCCTCTGTCCTATACCCACTCTCTTTGTCATTGTAGCTCTGAGGAAAGGCCCATGCAGGTATGTCACCACGTACAATCTCTAACGTCATCATAGCCTTACATCCCAAATCACAAAACCTCAAGGGTCTCAAAGTATGGCATCTCGTGACTTATATCAATAATATCATCAAGTCATACTTAGCAAGTCAGGGCATACAATGCCTCAATATAGCGGTATCACCAATATTCTCAATAGATCGGGTATCATCAAGTCTTCATAACCAGTAGCATGATAAGTGTCAAAAAGTTGTACTCACTGCTGTACGATGATAGACTCAAGTTCCAGCGACTGTGTCAACTTTCAAATGGAGTCGGTCTCAAGTCCCAACATTTAATTAGTCATTTTATAATTCCCAGTGCCAGCATGTAAAGTCTGGGCTAAAACAAGTAAAATAGTATTACCGGGTGTTAGATATAATGCCTAGTCTAAAATAGTTGAAAGGTTATTACTTATATTATTATTATTAAAATATTCCTAATTATTGGTTTATGTCATTATCCATCATTATTATTAAAATCACTCTCTAATCTTCATGGCTTAACAATTAGATAGTGATACCGGCCCAGCCTTAATGCACTCTCATCAGAGCCAAAGGCCCAATTTCTCATGTCACGAATGCACAACATATCATAAGTATATATATGTATGATTATTTAATAACAACTACCTATGCCTGCACATGTATCTTTAGACAACTCATAAGTTATAGGCACCATAAATTCGGATGCCAATATATATATCAACGAGGAATAGATGAAGGAATGGTACAAGGTTACTATAACAACCTAGCTAACCAACCCACGGATGCTATTTAGTATAATTATTAAAGAAATAAGCCAAGAGGTAGCCCCACGGAACCTATCAGTCGTTCGACAATTAAGTGTTGCAAGCTCGCAAATATCACTTTGACTGATATTAAACGATCTCCAAATGCTCTGAAACTTACGTAAAAGTATTACATATGTCAATATGAGTCTTACGATTTAATTTACGCTATGTTTTGGACTGGGATTAAAATCAAGCCTAAATTGGGCTTGTAGGGACTGTTCATCGGAACTGAAAATAAATGTCAACATGGGGTTCCCAACGTTACGAGGAACCCGTGATTCTGAATTAAGCACAATTTGAGTGCGGGAAGAGCTCTAAATAGCCTAGACAAATTTGACTACAATGGGATCAAAGATGAAATCTTTATAGGATTAAAAATCGGAATTTGATGAATTAATAATACTATGCAACAAAATATACTTAGGAAATAAAAAATTATGCAATAATATGTGGATTATGACATGAGTTCATCAAATTCACCAATTGGGGCCATTAATGGAGGAAAATAAGAATTTAAAGAATTAAAATGAAGAAGAAACTTACCCAACTTGCTTAGAAATTGAAAGTGAAGGAATTGTGAATTTTCTTAAAACAAGATAGACTTGTTGGATGGTTTTTCACACAGAACCTGAGGGAAAATAGGAAGGGTTTGCTATATTGTGAACAAAAAAGTTGTACAGGGATTACTTATACTGCCAGATATTTCCTACATCGTCATCACATCATAAAGAATCGTGTAGGGTATTTGAAAAGGTTATCGCGATCGTATGAATTTCCTAAGATATCGCATAGAGAGGCTGGGAGACAATGAATTATTTTCGTTAATAGGAACTCCCAATTACATAGAGTACTGGTTTGCTGAATTGTGATCCCGTGGATTGGCTCTACAATTGCAATGAAGAATTTACCTACACTAGTTGTAGGTTTTGACAGAAGAAACTAAGAGAATGAAACACCCTGAATCACCATTCGAAGTGCATTCAGAGTCCAATTTATGCAAACAAACTATGTATGCAAACCAAAATGATATTTGGGACTCAACGGCAAAGTCAAAATCAGAATCTAAGGTTGTTTCGGAAAGATATTGACAAAGTTAACCCATAGTCTTAAAATCATAAAATTTACACCAACACCTCGAAAATGCAATGAAAAGTTCGTGAAATGAACCAACATCTCCACTAGCCTAAAATCATCCTTCCGATGCTGGTGGAAGCATAAGAATTTCGATCTGACACTCAAAAGATGAAAATACCACTCAAGATCCAACTTAGGCCTGACACTTAACTAAAAACCACAAATTGGCTTAAATTGCAAAGGAAAACTCCGAAACACAAACTTAAGGTCAATCTTGACTTTGTTTGGCATTGTTAAGCTAACTAAACAATCTGAACTTAATTCTAAGCTCATATTGAAGGAAAGTTGACTTTGGCCAACGAGTACTTAGTTTAGGCTCTAAAACAGGCAATTTGGGATATTTTTCAACGGAGCCACCAGGGATCTGAACTACCGGTCCCATTAAGTCATAAATGACTTGGGTCGCTTCTAAAACACTCTAAAATGCAAAATGTCGTGTATTTCTCATAAATTCCCATGAGGGTCATTACAACATCCACTAATAAAAGGACTTTTATCCCCGAAACTCAAGTAAAAGCTAGAATAAATAGGAAGATAAAGTACCTAATGTCTTAAATAGTTGCGGATACTGCTTTTGCATCTCACTCTCAATCTCCCAAGTAGCTTTTTAGACTGGACGGTGCCTCCGCTATACCCTAACCACTAGAATCTCCCTAGACCTCAACTTTCTAACATCCATAGCCAAGACTTTCACAGTTTCTTCAATAAAGGAAAAATTTCCATCCAACTACACTAAATCCTCTGAATGACATGAGACTCATTGGGAATATACTGCCGCAACATCAAAAAATAAAATATCGGAAAAATAGTTGAAAGCATAAGAAGTAAGGCCAACTGGTAGGCAACATTATCAACTCTCCCCAAAATCTCATATGCTCCAATATACCTGGGACTACGTTTGCCCCGCCCACCGAACCTCATCACACCGAGCATAGGAGGTACCCGAAGAAACACTCTATCGAACTCCAAACTCTAATGCACAAAGCCTAAGATCAGTATAGCTCTTCTGCCTACTTTGTGATACCCTCAATCTATCCGAAATCAATCGAACCTGATCAAGTGAATCATACAATAAATTTGAAGACTGGACTCTAGCCTCAAAAGCATCAACCCAACCAATAGTCGACCTTTACCGCCTACCATACAATGCCTCAAAAGGTGCCATCTCAATACTGTAGTAATAACTATTATTGTAAAAAAACTCAGTCAATGGTAGGTGCTAATCCCAAGCACCACTGAAGTCTATCACACAAGCCCTTAACATATCGTCTAACACCTGAATCGTCTGCTCGGACTGATTATCAGTCTGCGGATGAAATGTCGTACTCAAATGAACCTCGGTACCCAATTCCCAATGAACAAACCTCCAAAATTGCAAAGTAAACTAACTGCCTCTGTCAGAAATGATAGATACAATAACACTATGCAATCTAAAAACCTCGTGAATGTAGATTTGGGCCAAATGCTCAGCATTATAGGAGGAGTGAGTAGGAATGAAATGCGCTAGCTTGGTCAGCCTGTAAAAACAACCCAAATAGTATCAAGACTTCTGCTAGTTTAGGGCATACAAAAAATGAAGTCCATAGTCACCCACTCCTACTTCCAAGCCGAAATAAGGAGTATCTACATCAAACCACTTGGTCACCGATTCTCATACTTAACTTGTTGACAGTTCAAAAACTTATACATATTTTGTAATATTCCTTTTGATTCCATTCCACTAATACAACTGTCGCAAATCATGGTACATCTTGGTTGCACTAGGATGAATAGAATACCTGGAGCTGTGAGCTTCACTTAAGATCAACTGCATCAAATCACCAACCAGTGGTACACAGATGTAACTATTATACTGAAGTGTACCATGTGAATCAATAGAAGCCTTGCCGACCTCTCTAGCTAATACCTGATCACGAAGAGCAACTACACTCTCATCCTCGAACAATCGCTGCTAAATCTAATTAAACAAAGAAGAGTTAGCCTCAACACATGCAAGCACTCATCTGGGTTTAAAATATCAAGCATAACCAATCGACTACCTAATGATTGAACCTCCACCGCTAATATCCTCTATGAAACTGACAAGACGCTAAGTTACCCATACTGACCGCGTTCCAACTCAAGGCATCCGCCAAAATGTTTGCATTTCCCAAATGATAGAAATAGAGAAGTCGTAGTCCTTCAGTAACTCAATCCACCTCTGCTACCTGGAATTTAATTCCTGCTGATTCATAATGTACTAAAGACTATAATGGTCAGTAAAGATCTCACACTAGACCCTATACAAATAATGCCTTCATATCTTAAGTGTGAACACTACCGTTGCCAACTCTAAGTCATGAATGGGATAATTACGCTTGTGAACCTTCAGCTACCTCAAAGAATATGCAATCTCTCAATATTGTTGCATCAAAACACAACCCAAACCAACACCAGAAGCATTACAATACATGGAGAATCCCTGACCCTCAACTAGCAAGGTCAAAACTGGCGCTGGAGTCAATAAGTCCTTGAGCTTTGAAAAGGTCAATTCACAATCATCAGACCACTGAAAGGCAATATCCTTCCTAGTCAATTTAATCAAAGGTACTGCAATCGACAAGCACCCTTCAACAAAACTCTGAATTTTAGAAATAGAAGTTGGCCTCAGCTAATCACGCACCACCTGAAGCTTTACTGGATCAATTTTAATTCCATCCTTGGACATTACATATCCTAAAAATGCAATGGACTCCAACCGAAACTCATACTTTAAGAACTTCACATAAAGCATGTGTTCTCTCATTGTTTAGAGAATCAACATCAAATGATGCTCATGATTGAACTTGTTCCGTGAATACACCAAGATGTCATCAATAAATACAACCACAAACGAGTACAAGTAGGGCTTAATCACCCTGTGCATAAAATCCATAAAAGTTGTTGGAGCATTAGTCAAACCAGAGGACATAACAAAAATTCATAGTGACCATAACGGGTCCTGAATGCTATCTTAGGTATATCCTCTGTCCAAATCTGCAACTGATAGTAACAGGAACTCAAGTCAATTTTATAGAACATTGCGGCTCCCTAAAGCTGATCAAATAAGTCATCAATTCTCGGTATAGGATATCTGATTTTCATAGTGACTTTATTCAGCTGCCGGTAATAGATACATATTCTCATGGTAACGTCTGATATGTGGTAAATGCTACATCGTGGTTGGTTTCACCATGTGTAGCATATGATATATGTTCAAGGCTACACCATGGGTCTTCAACACCCCCATGTTGGTCAACCTCTCTTCACACCTGACGATAAACTCATGGTCATCCACCCTGGAACTCCATGAATCTAGGGGGATCCAACCTCAAAAACCTAGTCAGGAGATTCTACTCTGAGTCTATCATAGCTGGTTGTTGCTTAACAGCAGGAGCAATGGTTGGCACTGGAAGGACTTGAGAAGGTGTAGAAATCTCTACTGGAACAATAGGTGGAACTGGTTGGACTGTAGGGACTGTAGTTGTAGGTTGTGATGCTGGAACTGCTAGTTGTGTCCCCTCTGTAGGAGGACCACCATAAGTACTGAGTAACTACCATAATATGTTACAAATGACTGGAGAAAGCGTTACAACAGGTGTTGTTATAGGCACTACAACTGGTACTACAACAGGTGTTGCAGGTACTGATGGAACCTTAGAAGTAGTAGCGGGAGTAGGTACTTCTACAGGTGCTCTGGTTGTCTTTCTTGCTGTTTATGAGCATGTACAACGCATCTGCAAAAGAGTGATGATAATGAGTGAGAATTTTTAAGTAACCATCAAGTATGTACGCACGATATAAGATCCAAAAGAAAGAGTTATTTTCCTAAATGCCACTATAGCCTTAAGAAGATAAGGAACGGACGACTCCACACCGATTCGCAGGACATTACTAGACAATGGTTTTGTCACTGACACTGACGAACCTAGGGATCTGATAACAATTTTTCATGACCCAATTCTTGAATCATGAGGGCGCCTGCTATACCACCAGTATGAGAACCAAATCCGTAGTCCAAAGCTGAAGCAGAGGAATACTATATCAAATGCAAAAAGCACAAGCTTAATAAACAGTATATAAATGAAATAAGCGTAAGTATAATGAATTAAAAATGCCCCAAAACTCTATATTAGTGTAATACAAAACCTCTAAGTACAGAATAAGGAAAAAAATATCTAATAAAATTGTATCTCAAAAAATACATGGACATCAAATATCAATGCTGATGAGAAGTAGGAAAAGTTGGATGCCAAGCTCACCTTGAATCTCTGATATAAGTAGAATTTGCACAAACAACGATTTGTGAATCACGATCGAGCACCTTTATTCGAATTTGCACATATGCAAGTATAGTATGAGTACAAGCCGCCGAAGCAACCTATACCTAGTAGGCCTCGAGGGCCCACTACGCACATAACAATAACAAAAGGCAGTAAATAACGAAAGACAATAATATGGTCACAAAAGTAAATAGCACATCAAGGGATCTAGCTAATCAAGTAGGGATTAAGTAATAAGTACAACATGTATCTCTAACTAATAACATAATAGGAATTCAGGCAATGAAGGAAAACGTACCCGAAATCCATACAACAGTAATGTGAAAAAAAAACAACAATAATATGGAGTCAAAAGAAGGTAGGAAGAGAATATGGACGCTATACCAGTAACCTAATGTAAAATAGGAAAGACTGATAAGATGGTACCATGCTTAATAATCCATCTAAATGATAGGTCTCGATAGTAACACTACAGTAACTAAGCAATAAAGAAACAATATAATAAATAAATAAACATAGAATTCACACTCACTGTAGGCCTTAAATCTCAGCCAGGGTACACTGAAGATGACAAGTGCAGAAAAGTAAATACAATCACATAAAGTAACAAGTCCTATGTACGTTTCTCCTCCGAAACCCGTAGGTCCAGCAGGAAGAATCCATAGAAGGCTGCCCTATATATTTTTGGTATATCTTTCCTCCGTCCTATACCCCCGCTTTGGTCGAATGAAAGCCCGGAGCAAGATCCAAAGAGGTACACTAACCACATACAATCCTTAACATCATCATAATGGACCACAAAATTAAATTCCCTTGTGAAACTCAGATCTTCAGATTTTTCAGATCATGCTCATGGCTCGTTCTACTATCTATCGAATGGGATAATGGACCACAAAATCCCTTGTGAAACTCAGATCATAAACTATAAATTTCCTCATTAAAGACCACAAGTCATTTCATAGTCCATGGAATAGGATGACGGACTATAATACCCACTCGTGGACCTCCCCATTTCAAATTTTCAGTTTGTTTTTCTAAGGACTTTTTGGTAAATTCCAAATTATTAAAAACCAATACCATGTTATTTTAAGTTATCCTAAGTTCCATATAAATACCCCCACACTTAAAAAATATTTACTTTTATTTATTCTCTCAGATCAAAAGAATCAAACACGTTCAGTTTCCCATTCAAGCTAGGGTTTTCTTTACCAAGTGTCAAGTTCCTTCAATCTCTTCAAAGACTATTCCTATCAAGTAGGAAGGATATACAGTGACTAGTTCCTTCCATTCTCACATCCAAAACTATTTCCAAGATTATTTGTTGATGTATTCAGTGTTAGGGTTTATTTACCTTATATGTATGAATTATGATCTTTAATATATTTTCAAGATCTTGTGTATGAGTTATATGAGAACAAGGATTTTCATGGCTATTTACATGTTTTCTTGAGCTAGATTAAGTTTCCATGAAATTTATAAATATTTCTCAAATTTTATGTGATTTATGATATATTTCAAGTATTGATTCTTATGAATTTCATAAACATGAAATATAATACAAATTTCATATTAGCATGATCATAAGTAGCATAACCCTAGCTATTTCTATTAAACAAGTAATTTTGCTTGTTTGTGCATTTCTTTCATGCTTCAGTTGTTAGTTTCAAAGAGTCATTTCCAACTTCTTGTTCAAATTTTTTTTCAATTTTGGATTTAGAGTTAGCTGGAGATCTGTCCCACCAACTCTTCAGTTGTTATGTTAGAGGTTTTCAGACACAATCATAGTATTCAACTTAGTTTATATTGGCCCATCATTAACTGTTGACTTTTCTTCATTTATTATTCATGATTCATAGAGCATGCATGAACTAAATGTTAGCTTAATGTCACTTGTGGATCCTGAACATCGTGTCTCATTCAAGGTATAGATTCAGGGCGTAAAACCCTTCCCTCTACCTAACGCCACTAGTAACTTGACCTCACACTTCCCCCTAAAAACATTAATTTTTTTATTTTGTAAAAAAAATGCCTACCACATCCCCTTACCTAGCACCCACCTACTCCATCTCCCCCCAAAAGTTTAATATTTAAAAACAAATTTTTACTCCACTCCAGTCCCGACTCATCCCCCACCTACCTCCGCCCCAAAAATTTTGACTTTTTAAAATATTTTTTTCTATCCTATCCTCCTCCCCAAAATCTAATTTTTTAAAAATAAATTTCCTACTTCACCCCTAGTCGGACCTACCCCACCTATCCTACTTGATCCCCGCCACCCAGCTCCCACCCACCACCAACCCCCCTCCCCAAACTTTAATTTTATTCTATTTTTTGAAATATAGTTTTTTTCCATCACCTAAAAATTAAAATATTTTTTTTAAAAAATATTCTCACCCCACCCTAACCCTCAACCCCCACAAGCCTTTTGTCCTCCCTTTCCCAATCACAATATCCATCACTCTACCCCTTTCATTGTCATTAATTTACGTTAAATATATACAAATGCTTTTAGAGGGAAAATTCAACTTGCTTACCAAATACAACAAAATAAGAAAAAAATAAGCTATTTTTCTAAAGAAATATTTTCTTGAAAAATATATTTTTTTGAATTCTTTCCTCTATACTGAACATACCTTGAGTCATAGTGCTCAAAAATAGTTTGGTGATAAACGAACGCAATCAACCAAAAAATACTCTTAACAAAGTATAAAATTATCAGGTTAAGCCTATAAAGTTTTCTTCAAATGTCTTGAACCACTAAGAGTGTCGTACACTAAGAGGTAAATGTGACATTGGGTTTATCTGGATACAGTACTTTTAATGCACAATATTAATTTATGTGTAAAGATATATAGTAATTGCAAAAACAAGAAATATGAATCCATAATTTTAAATATATAATAGGTTCAATACTAACAATCTTAAAGTATTAGAACACAAAAAATTTAAATTTTAAATTTGACTCTACAAAAACTTTAGCTTCATTCCTTATCAACTTTTAATGTACGACTTTGTTTACATGTCCACCAATATTAGGAAATGATGAGAAAATAGTGAAAGCTGACAACAAATCCTTTAATAAGCTTAGTGGAAGGAGCATTTACCAAAACCGTTTACTTTGCGTCTTACGGCAGACATTTTTAACTTTCATATATCAAGCAAACTGTCAGTAGTATACTATTTTCCAATGTCTAATCAAAGCCCATATTAATTAATGCGCTTTCTTAAAAGGTCTATTAAACTTTCAATTAGTGGCTGCTGCAAAGCTGTATGAATAAGGTACTTAACAATTCTTAAACGTGCCAAAATAGGAAATATTCGCATGTTAATTTCTTTTAGGCTTTTGATAATTATATTACATAAATTAAATATCTCACAAGCACTACACATGTGCATCAGTTTTCACTAAGCTAAGTTTCTTGTTTTAATTTATAATTGACCAACCTGGCCATGTTGTGGGACCTTTCAAACTAGCTTAAATAGCAGCCTGGTTGATCATTGCCTAATGTCGATTCTCTAGGACTTGAAGTCTTAGTACACTTTCTTTGTATTGAGAGAATCTTCAAAAAAAAAAAAAAATACAAAATGATGGCCACATCAAATAAGAAAAGCATCTATATGCTTCTATTTCATGTGTTTATTTTCCTCCTTCTACAACAATGTGAGCTGATAGCTGCATCAAGAGTAGTAGTTATGAAATTGCATCCACCTAAGCCTCCTTCAACAAATATATTTTCGTTCAACCGTTACAAGAAGTACGAAATAGGAAAAGATTACAGCGGTCCAGGACATAGCCCTGGTATGGGCCACCAAAATCCACCAAGTGCATCATGCTGCTAAGTACTAGCACTCTAGCGGAGGTGCATCTAGGATCTAGAGTTTGTCTATAACGAGTGTAATTTTTCTCTATGTGTACAACTTTTTTTATGGCACATATGTATACATTATCTAGCCAGAAACAATGTGCTCATTTTAATTCATCTACCTCTGCTAAACAACAAGAACACCTATTTCAACCGAATCGATTACTGTTTTTTTAGTTGATTTTTGAAAAACTTCTGGAGGACGGTAAGCTTTATGCTGAAGGGTTGAAGAATATTGTGACTATTTTTTCTGTTGCTGGATCGAGATTTCTACAAATTTCTTGTTTTTTTCTTCGTCTCAATAAGAAGTTATTCAGATTAGGCATGCATATAGCAATTACTTTTTGGTATTGTTGACTCTTTTATTCTGCTAATTTTTATTGTTTTCTTCTTTCATGTATTGAGACATTTTGAATTGATTTATTGTACTGTTGTCCATTATTTGTTTGTTAAGTATTTAATCCATTTCAAAGAAAGTGGAAGGGTTAGAGCACGAGGATTGAACAATTTAGTTTTTGAGCTCAATTCCAACATCAAATCTTCAGTACCTTTTATATAAAATTTTATATAAAACACAATGTAAGTGATTATAATTGTTTTTGTAGGAGTAGGGCCAAAAGGGACCCAAAAAGGGACGTTGGCCCACCTAAATAAAATGGGCCTAATAGCAGTAGCCCACCTAATAGCAGTGGCACACCGAACCACAAGGTTAACGGTATAATGAGGTAATTAATATTTACCTTAATAGAGAACTCCTAAATAGGAGAAGAATCATACAAGGAATATA
>JBDJHY010000106.1:13049662-13060332 GCA_039654485.1 Withania somnifera | reverse complement strand
GGGTCCTTGCCCCTACTGCCACGTGGGCCAGGCCCAAGAAAGAAAATAGGTCTAACTTCCTATAACCCAACCAAAACATTATGGGCCAAAACTCTACGGCACAATCAAACTTAAAATGAAGAGGTCCAAGACATAGACTTAAGGTCCAACTAGACCAAAGTCGATATTTCGGAGCTAACGAAAATGCCGGAATTCGATTCCGAGCGTGTTTACTATTATTTCACCCTCGAGTTCCACTTTTTTAAAACCGAAACTTCAAAATAGGAAAACTAAGATAACGAAAAAACGAGTCGCCAGGGCACAGAGCTACCGGTCTCAGCAAGTCATAAACGACTTGGGCAACTGCCAAACAGCTCTAAGTACGGAAAAAGGAAGAAGGCAAGGAAAAGACCAAGCAAGTCATTACAATGAATCTCTCTTAAAGTTCGATCTCTTAACGTCATCTTTCACTAATAATTATTTTTTATAAGATTTAAGTTAATTTTGCTAGTAATTTATGACCAGACCAGGCTGTTTTTTTAAAAAAAAAATTACTCAAAGGTGAGTAGTCAAATTAAATTTCATTAACTAAAACTTTACATAGACTTCGCCAATCCTAATTTAAGAAAATTACCTTAACTTACATAAGAACCCGTTTAAATCCCATGGATCTACCCCTCTCTAGATTTAGTCATGACCAAGATCCGTACATAATATATATAACATCTTCCTAGTAGTAGCACCATCAACTCAAAAACACATAGCAAAATCAGGTAAGTGCACTGCTAAATTTCTTTCTTCATACTGTGTTATATAATTTTATAAACTAGTTTGAAAAGTGATGGAGTTTAATTTTTAAATTAAATATTTTTTTTATTTTAATTTATTTATTTTATATTATTTTTTATTTAATATATTTAGGAGACAATGAAAGGGAAAATGTTTTTGCCCTTCGTTTTATGTCATTTTACCAGTAGATTTTCATTTTTACACATAATAGTTTTAAAAAGTTATTTTTTTTATTCATTTATAAGAGAGCAAGAGATTTGAGATTTAAAATCTCTTCCCCTCAATATAGATAAAATTGAAACAATCCTGAAGTATAACGTTAAAAACAAAGATACAAGATTTCTTGCATTCTTACAAATTAAATAGAAGAAAATGATATTTTTAGATTTTTTATATGTAAAAATGAAGATTTCTTATAAAAATGATGTAATACATAAAATTAAAAAAAATGATAGAAATTTTTCACTGCTTTTTGGTTCGTATATATATATTCTAACTTTTTACATAACATGTTAATGATAAAAAATTAAAAAATTTTAATTATATTTTATATATCTTTATTTTAATACATAAAATTCAAAAAAAAATTACTTTTTATTGATAAGTTAAAATCAGGTAAATAAATTAAAAGAAAGGAAGTAATATATATGGCTAATCAAAATAAGGAATTTGGCTATTTGAAATTGTGCGCAGTCATTAAATGTTAAGAGTATTTTTAAATGAAAAGATGATGGAATTATTTACGAACCAGTTTCTCATGTAGGATCTATTTAGTCCTTTTCTGTTTTAGAATCTTTTTGTCTGTCTACTCTATTGCACACCCCCGCCCTTCCAATCTTGTCTTCTCTGCATTCTTTTCACCATCACTCTTTCATTTTCTCAAGAAGAAAAATACCATCTTTGCTTCTCAGTACCAAGAGTTACAAAATGCAGCCCATTCATCAGATGATAGATGAATGAAGATTTTCATTTCAGCAAAGAAAGGTTTCTTCTTCTTTTTTTTTCTAACAAAAAAAAAAAAAAAAAAAAAAAAGCAAAAAGAAAAGCAATTTTTTGGTGGTGGGGTGGGAGTAGGAGGAGCTCCAAATTTGTTGCTAGTTTCTCTTTTTTTAATTAATGAAACAAAAGGGGTTTTAGATTTTCAACTTTTCTTGAATTTATGTTTTTATCTTGAACCTATGTGGAAAAAAAAAAAAAGTCCACATAAAGATAAATCTGACACTATCCAAATCTTTTTTTTGACTTTTTCATCAGAAAAGAGTTTCTTTTATTACCTAAAAGGTTCACTTTTTTACCTCTTAATCCTTATTTTTCTTTAAAATAATGATGAACCAATTTTAAAAGTAGTAGAGGAAGTGGGCTCCTTTTTCTAATTTTTCTTTAAAGTGGACTCACATATTTTGAGAGGGTATTTTTGAGCTCCGAGTCAAATTGGAGCCTTGGGAAAATTGGGACCACTGTTGTGATTGGTGTAACAAATCTTTATTTTTATGTACCATATATTAGTAATTTCTGTTTCTTTTTTTTTTATTTTTTAAAGGTTGATCTTCCTCTTATTTTTTTTTTTGTTGTTTGAGGTGCGTCTCCGTATCCCCTTAACAATTAAGCCTAACTAACCTCACAACACCGAGGATAATTCTAATCAGTAATAATTATTGCTACTGTCAGATATCGATTCCACGTCGGGGTGTGAGGCACACTGCAAGAGGTGAAACCGGTGTGACCGTTGAGCTAAGCCTATGGACAATTTCTATCTTTTATGAGCAGACTAGTATGGGAAGCTGGAATGTGAAGTTTAGCAAAAATGGACTTGTTGAGAGCTACATGTTACTAACATTTTATAAAAAAAAATCAGTTCACTTAAATTCTTATAAAGGTGTTCCGTTTAGAAATATTTTGATTAAGGGTTTGGTTTAATTATTGAGTCGAAGTTCTATAGAAAATAATATTAAGGTAGGCTAGGGTAAGATCACATGTTAGAATCCTTAAACTCCATTTGTGGGTATGTAGTTGCCTTCATTTTCTTACTCACTTCTTTCTGGAGATAAGATTAGAGGGGTTGCTTTTACTCCAAAGCACAATAATAATGACAGTGAGGGCTTTAATGTATTTTCCTTGGTTGATGACTTTTTTGTCTTATTTTTCAAAATGATAACAGTAGCATTAATTGTATTTTGCCATCTGACATTTTCACTGTTTGGTTATTATAGGTGGTTGTTGAACAGCATCTCTTTGAGATAATTCCCAGTTATCTGAAGTACATTTTGATCTAAGGGTAATCAAGATTTGGTGAAGATGGTAATCATGAGGAGTAGACTTTCCTGCTGCACAAGAGATAGAGAGATTAGCATCGACTTTGATGAAAATCAAAGTAAGCTTGTATTCGTCTTTTTTTTTCTTTTTTCTTTTATTTTTGCCTGATGTAGACAATAAGGTTTCATATAGCCGATCTCAACTTGCTTTTTATTGAGATGTAGTTGTTAGAGTCGTATGAAATGTCAGTTGGCTTGGTAAAGGTTCCATTAAGTGTTACTCTAACAATATCTAGTGTTTTCTCTGCTGGATTGTTTTTAGGTGTGTGCTTGGTGGGACATAAAGAATGGAGTATATTGACATTCCTATGATTGCTATTTGTTGGTAATGTAGTTAACACATAGATGAGTTGCTATAATGCTGCATCTAAAAGAAGATTAAAGGGTCGTAAAGCTATAAATGAGGCACGCATTAAGTGCCATTCTCTACAATTTGGTACAAGGACTAGAAGTTGTCCACGCCCTAGAAAAAATTGTGGAGACCATCGTAGGGAACTGTCATCAATATGAGAGAGTATTTGTTAAGAAGCTCTGAATCTTGGGTCCCTGTTGCATCAATGCTCTTGTGATATGGCCCTCCATTTAAAAGCATATGTATTTTGACCATGACATATTTAATATAGGTCACGTTTATGCCAGTGAGAAGGTAGTGACCAGTGATGTCCTTCCCTTCTAGGACCATAACATGAATAGTAGAGTGTTCAACTGATGTTGCCCTACAGATTTTAATGCTTCTTTCAGAAAACTGTAGAAGACAGAAATATTTCACCTTTTCTTAGTAGATGACAGAATAAATGCTCTAAGTACTACTTGCATTTGATAGTGAATAAAAAAGTAATGTTCATGCTGTTGAAGTTACTTAGTTGATCTTAAGATGGGATTAGCGGAAGTGTAGTGTGAATCCGATCACGCCTACAAGGATACATCTGACTATAGGAGGGGGGTTGCCGCATCTTTAGAGATCCTGAATGAACAGTCATTAAGTGCACGAACACAACTTTTCCTAAAATGGGGTAGTTTACTACTTAGTTCTGCTTCAGTAAGTTAATAATGTTAATGATATCTTAGTCATCTTTAAAGAGGGTTTAAGACAAAAACAGATGTAAATCCCAAGATTTTTATAAGTGAATGCTACTAATTAGATTGTGAATCCGACATTTACTACCACCTTGTTTGTCTACATGTTCAGTGTAGTTCTTTGACTTCTGTGAAGCACATGTTTCTTGAATCTGGACATTGCCGTGATAGTTATATGGTTGGTGCTTTTGTCTCAGTAAATTAACAATCCAAATTCTGAAAATCAATGGCTTGAAACAGCCAAAGGTTGAAAAATATACCTTTCTTAGTTAAATAAAGTATCTTAGGGTGGGACCCATAGCACCAGTTAGGCATATTCTGAAATTATAAAATACATGGAAGGAACTATGCTTTGAAATTTTCTACTTTTTATTTTAGTACTTGCATATATGGGAAGGAGAAAATTCTCTTCTATGGTGCATCTTATACATAGATATAGATATGCATACTTATATATGGTAGTGTGATTTATCATTAAGCTCTGTGTCAGTTTCGCCGGTTCTTATTTACTTAAAATATACTTGATAAAATGGTGGATTAGTAGTTCGTTTAAACTTAAAGCTTCATTACAATTTCATGCAACACATGAAGTAATTATGCAGGGGACAAAACCTCATTGTCTACATAACTTTCCTTTTGTGAAGTCATTAGGTTTACTATTAGTATCAATTGCTACTTCAGGGATTCTCTTTTCGGTTCAATTCAATAATTGACCTTCTTTGAAGATCTAGATCTGTATTGATATTTTATTGATTTACCATTCAGAAAAGGACAGAGATTTAGAACCGTAGATCCTACTTCTTGTGAAGGAGGAATTTTGACAATTTGTTCAATGAGCTGGTCAATTTTTATTTCTTCCATCTTTAACAAAGAAAACGTTTGAAGTGATAAGAATATGCACATCCACATACTTGCAAATTATATATGCTGGTAGTTTCATGTTTGTGCAACATCATGCTGTATAAATAATTTAGTCAAATTGCAAATTTAAGAGTTTTACTTCTTCTAAGAGCCTGTTTGGATTGGCTTATCGTTTTTAGCTTCAAAACAAGTGCTTAGAAACACTTTTTTATTTTACCCAGACACTACAAAAGTGCTTATAAGATATTTTGTCTTAAAATAAGCCAATCCAATCAGGCTCTAAATCTTCTGTAAGTCTTTAGTTAAAGGCTGTTTGAACTGTGGATGTTCTTGTGATCATTCTATCTATTTTCTGGTTTGCAATCATCACCTTAAGCATCATGGCCACTAGAACACTCTTTTCCTCGTTACGTCTTATTAACAAGTAATTTGTCTTGGATTAGCCTTTACCCTTCCCTCCATCTGACTACTAAATTTTGATATGTTAGAAGTTCATGGGAAACACATCAAGAAGGTTTAAGCATAATCTGACTACTAATTCTGATGCAACTTTCAGGAATTACGACATATGATGGCCTTGAAAGTATTTTGAACAGTCAGCCCTATGAGAATCAAAGTGTCACTAGCAGAGGTGATGGTGATGTTACAGATTCCTTGGATGATGATGACTCAAGCAGCAGTTCCAGCATTAATGCTTTTGGATCTTTCTCTTCTCACTGGACAACAATGAAGAGGGATGATCAGAGATCTGATCAGTGGGATTTCTCAGCAAGCCCAAGACATTACTTTGTAAAAGAAAAACCTGCTTATACGACCCAGTTTTCCGATGTGGAAACAATAAAAGAAAAATTTGCAAAGTTGTTATTAGGGGAGGATGTGACTGGAGGAAGCAAGGGGTTTTCCACTGCATTAGCATTATCGAATGCCATTACAAATCTTGCAGGTATTAGGAATTGCTAATTTGGTTTTGTTCTCAAGTATTGCCTCGCCTAACTCTTCGATTATGTTACAACTACAAGGTCTAAAGGTCCAATAAAATAGCTCTATTAATGGCTAGACACCACCAGTAATGTAGCAAGAACTTCCTTTGTTGAAAAGATATTTAAGCAGCCAAGAGATGAGGCATCTATAAAATCATGAAGATTCAATGCTGTAGTATCAAGTAAAATTGGTATTAATTTTACAATCCAAAATCTGATTAAGAGTACGGATTTGTGAGTTGTGTCTAGTCAAGTCAAGTCTAGGTCCTGCACCGTGGATGCAGCAGATTGGAACTTATGCCGATCAGACTAAATTATACTTCTGCGAGTAAAGAGGACATATAGTTTTTGGAGAGTGTGATGGGATAGAAAAGATTTGCTCGGAACTCAGAAACCTGTCTACAATTTTTGATCTGTTTTCCCACTTTACTGTTCCTTTTCCCTCCTGATTTGACTAACTGTTACTGGATTTGCAGCATCAGTTTTTGGAGAACTTTGGAAATTGGAACCACTTGCGGAGGATGGGAAGAGGAAATGGAAGACAGAAATGGAGTGGTTGCTCTCTCCTACGACCCATATGATTGAATTGGTTCCTGCTAAACGATATGGTTCTAATGGCCAGAAATTGGAGGTATCTGTGACTTTTAGGCATTCACTAAATATATTTCATCATCGTAAATTTAATACAAGTTCCACTTGCTGTTGAACCAGATCATGACTCCAAAAGCTCGTGCAGACATCCATATGAATCTCCCAGCACTTCAGAAGTTGGACTCCATGCTTCTTGTAGGTGGTCTCTTTGATCCTAGAAAAGTAGACCATTTCTTTTTAGCATCATTTTGGTTCTAACTCTAAATATTATTTGTTGAAATTCCTAGGGAGTTCTGGATTCAATGGTTGATACCGAGTTTTGGTATATGGAAGTGGGTAGCCGAGCAGACGGAAGAAGCAAAAATGCTGGTGAGAGCAAAAGGTGGTGGCTTCCATCGCCCCAGGTACCCATAGCTGGGCTCTCTGACCCTGAAAGAAACAAATTGTTGAATCAGGGTAAATTGGTGAATCAAATATACAAAGCAGCTAAAGCTATCAACGAAAATGTCTTGTCTGAAATGCCTGTTCCATCAATCATTAAAGATGCACTTGCAAAGGCAAGTGAGCTATGTTACTGAAGCTATTTGCTACAATGTATTTCTTTGTTCATAAGAAACGAGTAACATGATCAATTCACTCTTAACAGTCTGGCAGAACAAGTCTAGGGGAGGACATTTATAGGATCCTGAATGCAGATTCAACATCTATGGAGGTCGCGCTCAATTCTCTTAACGTAAGATCTGAACACATTGCACTTGAAGCTGTTAACAAGTTGGAGGCGGCAGTATTTGTATGGAAAGAGAAAATAGCAGAAAATCACTGTGGAGAAACTCCAGCTAGAACATCTTGGTCTTTCAGAAAAGATCCAATATCTGATCTGGACAAGATTGAGGTGTTATTGAGCAGAGCAGAAGCTCTTCTGCAGCAACTCAAGATTAAATATCCAAAACTTCCTCATACATTTCTCAATGTCACGAAGATTCAATATGGCAAGGTAAAATATACTCCCACTAGCTACATCCATGAGATAGAATTAATTTGGTGAGTCTTGTGACAAACACTACTTCGTTTTTGTTTCAGTTCTGGAGATTCTCAATCTTTTTTATTAGTGGGAAGGAATAGAATATGAATGGCGGTTCTCAGATGAGAGGAACTGTTCCTCTATAATTTAAAAGCAAACTAGAATCATTCTGTCGATGAAGCTATTGCATCTGTTGTTTGCAAGTTGAATTTTTCGTATCCATTCCATTCTTACAGTTGTGGGTTCGGATAGTGTGGGTCTGGGAGGTCAGAAACGTTGCCGTACCAATTTACAAGACCTAGTTTCGAATTTTGTCATGATGTTTTTAATTAAGATCTTCAATAATGGTCCACGGAAACAAAGTATTAACATATACTTGTCCACTATTACTGGACTGAGTTAAAAGCTTATATTGTGTTTCCCTAGTTCTATGAGGTGGGTATACCGTGTTCAGAATATCATGACTCAAAATGAGTCGTTCTATTTCATGGCTGCTTATAATGTGTTCTGGATTTTTGTTTGTTCTTCTCTTATCATTATAGGATGTTGGGCATTCAATTCTTGAAGCATACTCTCGGGTTCTGATGAACTTGGCATTCAGCATCCTGACTAGGATAGGAGAAATTCTGCAAGAAGAAATTTTGAGCAATCCCAATTCTCCTGCGGCTTCATGCCACCTTCCTGGCATAAGAATTCCCGGATTGACTGATAGTCCTATACCTAGCCGCGTGAGGCATTCGTTGATTGATCAGATGAATAAAACTGATGGACAATGTTGTGATTTTCGTCGTACCAATGCTTCTGATATAGACATTGAGTTTGCTGAATCAAAGACAAGTTCAGTAACAGCAACACCAAGCAGGAGAATGTGGTGCATAGGCAAAGAAGCGTGTAGCAGCATGTCTGCTCCAAATTCACCTTGATAAGCAGAGTTTTTACTCTTTTAATGTAGATATATATCATTTCCATGTCAAAACAACAGCCTTAGCTTGAGGATGAGTTTACATGGATTATCATTGGAAGTTTGACCCTTATTTTTACAATATACAAATAAAGTCGAGCATTATTAAATTTTACCTTGAGATATTGAAACTAAATATTTAAGTTTTTGAAGTTATGATTTTTGAAACCTAAAGTCGTGTTTGGACATACATTTTATTTTGACAAAGATAGAAGTTTTTGAAATTTTTTGGGACCAGTTTTTGCAACCTAAAAATGTTTTGAAGATGAGTGTTAAAATTTTTATCAATGGCCAAACATCAAATGCAAGCCAAGTTTCTTTTGGCGGATGATTTTCTTCTAATTCAGTTGTTTTGTCTTATTTTGAAAGTCAAGTTGGATTACTTGTTAAAAATTAGTCCAAATGTGAACAGTTTATTCGTTCGAAAACACTTTGTGAATAGATAAATAGAAGATTTTTAAACTAATCAGAGTTTCATAACAGACCTGTTAATAGATTATATATTATATATAAAAAAATAAATTATGTAATATAATAATTATATTAAAATAGATGCAATGTTTATTTATAAGACAAAATAATATTATTACTTTGACTTAATTGATAATCTAAGTATAATAAATATTAAAAATTTTCTTATATTTATTTTAAAAGGGCAGCTCAGTGCACTAAACTCTAGCCATGCACGGGATCTGAAAAAGGGCCTGACCACAAGGAGAAGTTTTCATACGAATATAATATAACTATTTGTAACAAATTAATAACAATAAAAATGATTATGGTAAAGCAACAGAATATGATATAAAAGTTACGATAAAGCAAATTGATAATCATCTACCAAAAGGGAAGCAACACGATAAAGTACATGCATTGCACGTGAATTTTAAGACTGTTAATAAAAAAAAAAGGTCAATATAATAAGAATAAATTATATTTGATAATAATTGACCATAGATAGAAAAAATATTCATTTAAATGAAAAAAAATATACATTATTATATTAATACAAAGTTTAATTGAAAGTAATTGAATCTAACCAACATACCTAAAATAGTAATTACACAATTAATAACTTACATGTTCTTCACTTGGGCCTTTTCAACCTATCGGTTCTTCACAAAAATTTTGCCCTTGAATCTTGATACCCACAATCTATTTTGGACGCAATAAATAAATTTTTTAGCTCAATTTCCGTATATACAGTATATAAGAAAATTGAAATAAAAAATTAAAAGAAATTTAAATTATTATTCTAATTTAATGGATTTTATTTTTTTTTTAAATTCTAATTTTAATGAATACGGTCCATATTTTTTTCTCTTAAAATAAAAGACTCCTAACAGTGATCAACTTTGGAAGGAAAAAATGTGTTATAAATCTATTATTTTCCTTATACTTAGAAATAAAATTATCATTAAATATTATTATTCTGATTTTAGTAAAAATCATGATATTTGTCATAGTATATTTTTTAGGACTTCTTGTTACCACAAGAAGAAAAAAACATACCAACATTAGTTTTTCATATATTTTTATAATATTTTTCTCTCACCATATATTTTAAGATTCTTCAATAAAGACTTTAATTAATTTTAAAGTCTTAAATATAATAATTATTATTTGAGGATAATAGTAAATGACAATTTTGTCTACTGCAAGGGCAAACGGTTTAACAAAACAGTTATAAGGATACATGCTTTGAATCAATAAAATTGTGTCTCGAGTCAATTGATAAAACTATATATAAGTAAAATAAAATAATTAACTAGTAATAATTGACGTTAAAATAAATATTATATCTATTGAAATTATATAAATAAATATTATATAAATAAATATTGTACTCATATGTTATTGTCTTAGTATAGCATTTAAAAATAAAAATTTTAGATAATTTATCATTTTGTGCATATATCTATTTTATCTTTATTATCATTTTGTGCATGTCTTGGTATCTATTTTATTTTTATTTATCATTTTTGTGCATGTATCTAGATATTTATTATTAAATATCATTTTGTGCATGTCTTAGTCTTTCGGAAACAACCTCTCTACCTTATCTATGGGGATATCATTTTGTGCATGTCTTAGTCTTTCGG
>JBDJHY010000106.1:13025230-13042894 GCA_039654485.1 Withania somnifera | reverse complement strand
GAAAAGCCTAAGTTGTTGAACTTAGGTAGTGGAGGTAGGCAAGGCAGAACTACTATAAATCATTGTGTCCATTTATTTACAACTTTTTTCTTAACTCCACAAATTCCGCAAAAAAATTTGAAATTTCCACACACTATTCAACCCCCCCTTCTAGTGTGTTTCGTACTCTAAAATTCTCCAACACAACTAACATTCGAACTGATGTTACTCTTTTTAATAGTGAGTATGTGTCAAAATAGTCAAGACCTTCCTTTTGTCTATAACCTTTAACAAAAAACCTTGCCTTATATTTGTTAATGGTCCCATCAACTTTTATTTTTCTTTTAAAGATCCATTTTGATCCTAATGGTTTATTTCGTGGAGGAAGATCAACCAATTCCCAAGTATGGTTACTTACAATTGATTAAATCTCACTATTGACCGCCTCTTTTCAAAATAATGAGTCTAAATAAGACATGAATTTTTAAAATGTTCGAGGCTCATCTTCAAGAAAAAATATTAAAATTCGATCCAAAAGAAGTACCTATCCTTTGATGATTATTACATCTTGGATTTTCTTCATCCACTTCATCTTCATTCGGTTCTTTTCGAGGTCATTTAGATTATTTAGTCGACGACTCACATTTAATTTTATATGGATAAATGTGTTCAAAGAATTCAGCATTGTCTGATTCCATTATCATATTAACATGAATGTTTGGATGTTTAGATTTGTAAACAAAAAACCAATATGCTTTACTGTTTGTAGGAACCTTCGATTTGATTTTTACCTTTTTAGGTGTAGGAACTTGGACTTTCGTTAAACACCCCACACTTTGAAATATTTCAAGTTGAGTTTTCTTACTTTCTATTTCTCATATAGAATGGACTGTATTTCACCATGGGAAACTCTATTGAATATTCGATTTGACTGTAAGGATAACTTTTCCCCACAAGTTTGTAAACCAAAACTTATTAATAATACATTTATTATTTTTTTAAAGTTTGATTTTTCTTTTCTTTTTGCAATTCCACTTGATTGAGGTGGGTATGGAGCAGTTGTTTGATGGGCACTTTTATTTTAAAATAAATCTCTTTAAAAGGAAACTCATACTCTCCACATCTATCACTTTGTATTGTCTTTATATTTTTGTTCAGTTGATTTTCAACTTCAGTTTTATATTGCTTAAATGTTTCATCTTTATTATTTAGAAAATAAACACAGTAATACATAGTGCAATCGTCAATGAAAGTAATGAAATAGTTTTTTCACCACAAAATGGTGCTGACTTCATATTACAAATATCAGTGTGAATTAAGTCTAACATTGAAATTTCTTTCAATAGACTTATAAGGATGTTTTACAAAATTGGACTCCACATACAGTTGACATTTTGACTTATTGCATTCAAATTTAGGCAATATTTTCAAATTGATTAATTTTTGAAAGGTTTTAAATTGACATGTCCCAAACGAGAATACTATAAATTTTTTGATTCAAGTACAAAGAAATTAAAGTTTTATTTATTTCAACAACAGTTACATTAAGTTTGAAAAGACCCTCGGTCAAGTAACCTTTTCCTAGATACACTTCATTTTTACCTATTACAACTTTATAAAAAACAAACACACACTTGAAGCTATTCTTTATCAAAAGAGAAGTCGAGACTAAATTTTTTCGCAAGTCAGCACATGAAGGACGTTGTTCAGAGTTACAACCTTGCTAGATGTCATTTTTAAAAAAATTTTGCCCGATTCTTTTATTTTTGCTATTGCAGAATTAGTCATGAACATAGTCTTATCCGATCCTGCGAGAGCATTTGATGAAAAGATTTCCTCGTTAGCAAAAATATGATGGGTGGTACCGAAGTCTATCCACTACTCTTTTGGATTGCCAATCAAGTTGCATTAAGATAAAATGACACAGGTTTTCAACTTCTTCATTTTCTTCTGGCATGTTTGTCTAGTCCCTTTTCTTTTCTTTGTTCTTTGGCATTCGACAATCTTCAGATTTGTGGCATGCTTTGTCACAATTATAGCAGTTACCTTTAAATTTCTTCTTAGGTTGATTGCTCTTAGGTCCAAGCCCCTTCTTTCTTTTCTTTGACTTAGTAAGTGTTTCTTCAACAATGTACGATCCCGATATTGTTAAATTTTCGAATTCTTTTCTGCAGCCTTATTATCTTCTCAAGAGTTATTTCTTTCCTCTTGCACTTTAAGTAGTTTTTGAAATTCCTCCATAATGGAGGCAACTTCTCAATGAAAGGTTCTACTTAATATGCTTTATTTATGACCACACCTTCAAACATAAGGTTCAAATTAGAAAAGTATTCCATATACATAATAATGAAATATAAAATTTTTTATACCTTTTGCAAGGTGGTCATGCACGATGACTTGTAATTCTTGAATTTGGGACATAATAATCTTGCTATCAACCATTTTGAAATTCAAAAATTTTGCAACCATAACTTTTTCAAGCCAGCATCTTCTGTGTTGTATTTCTTCTCTAGAGCATAGCACAATTCTTTCGAAGTCTTGCACATGATGAATACATCGTACAAGCCATCCTTTAAGCCATTAAGTATATAGTTTTTGCATAGGAAATCTGAGTGTTTTCATGCTTCAACAACTACAAACTTCTCCTTATCAGGAGTTTCTTCTGGTAAAACAGGAATATCTTCATTGATAAACCGTTGGAGGCTTAGAGTGGTGAGGTAAAAAATATTTTTGTTGAAACCTCTTGAAATATATTCTCATAAGTTTTTTGGGCTTTTTCTCCGTAGCCTTTATAGGTGAAACCATTATGGTTTATTGATCCAATAGATATTCATGATTGACCAAAATCATTCACTACATAAACATTAGTTCATTTTGTTTCATAGTTCATCTTCGCTGCAAAATGATGCAAAATGAACTTTTAGTAACTCAGTGAAATTTTTATATTCTTTGAATCCAATACCAACTCAGCGAAATTTTATATTCTTCAAACTAAGGAAATAAAAATCAATAGGTTTTAATTTTCAAATAATCAATAGAACAACAGCACAACTAAAAATATCAAGTTTTTCCTTATGTTAACAATGAGGTCTTTATATTCTTCCAATCATAATCGGAATGAACTTGAATATTCTGATGAAATTTTTATACTCTTTGAATCAAAATATAAATTCAAAGAGAGTAGAAAATCATACAGGTCTTAATCTCCAAAAACTTATGAACACAGATATAACAAGTTATAATTTTCTTAAGATTGTTATTAATGTGATATAATATCTATTCTCAAAGATGAAGAACAAATGCAAAACTTTAAACAATTTCTGAAAATTAATAAACCAAAGAAAGAGATAAGGTAGAATGATCTAGTCCGTTGAATTCACAGTATGTACTTAAGAAAATTAATCCTCTCAAGTATCCGAACTTATAGAATATATCCTTCCACTATAAAATGATAAATTTCTACAGAATAATGATACCTTAAATCTGTAGTACAACGAACCACTTAATGGTTGCAAATTACACCAGATTCTAATCGTAAAAAGTGTAAAAGAATTAAGATTATTTCGTTTTCAATATATGAAGAGAAAATAGATATTTATAGCCAATAAATACCTCTCGAGAAGAGATGTAATTGTTTAAAAAATTTAAAAAATTTCAGCAAAAAATGTAATTTTTCAAATACGTCGCATATGCCATATGCGGCCCACATATGAGTCATTGCTTCAGAAAGTAGTTTTTGGACCAACATGTAAAGTTGTATGCTGCCGCATATGCCCTCCGTATATGGATCCAGAAACTTTGAATGAACCGGTGCGACCCTTTGGTGTATATGCGGTCTTAGTCGATCATTTGTTGAAGCTGAGCCAAGCGACGGTGCGAGGCACATCTTCTTCTTAACTCACTATTAACTAAGAGACATGCTTCTAATTATAAATATATGAAAGTTTTTTTCTCTCACTAATGAGGGTGAAAAATGATTTACTGAAGTAGAGCCAAACTTTCACTTTCCCTTCAATTATTCACCCCTCCATTTTTATTTACTTTCCTTTTTAAATATTCCAAGTGAATATATATATATATAAAACCCAACATTTCTACAGTAGCCATTTTTTTAAAGCATATATTTTCTTTCTATTGCCCGTTTCTTCATTTCACTAGATCATTTAGCACGCAAAATGGCTTTTGAAGTAAAGCACCACCATTTGAATAGCCAATACAATACATACAAGTGATATAATTCTACATAAATTTACAAACCTCACAAGTCAAGATTACTGTATTTCTACAGAAACAAACAAACCCACAAGCAAAATTACAACTTTAACATAACAAATGCATCTAGATGATGAATACAAACCTGCAGAGATGGGCCTTTCTTGATTGGTTGAGTGAACAAATAAATCTATTTTAAATAGCTCTAAGCTTTGATGAATTCATTGCCCTAATCTTTCGGCGTTGTCTCTGTTTTAGCTTCTGATTTCCCCATCTTTCTATCATAAATCTTACAACAATTTGATTCTTAGATATGAAGATTTTTGGGTTCACTATGAAAAGACAGGTAACACCTAAAAGCTTTAAATCAATGTAAGCTTCAACTTCTCCTCTCTCCAGACTTTAAAGCTAGTAGAATTTTTCAATTCCGATCAATTCAAAATCTCTTTTAAATAGTTTCAAATTTTAGATATGAGCTTCAAATTTTTTGATATATAATTTATTTGAAATGATTAACATTTGCAGTACGTTAAATTTTCAATCCAACTTCTTTAATGATTGATCGATTATGGAAGAAGAAGGAAGACTGAATAGCCATTAATGGCTTTAAGTAGAAGGAAAAAGTAGTAGTATGGCCAAATCAAGTTTGGGTCATTTTGATAAAGATTAGGTTAATTAAAAAAGGCTGGGCGGTCATATCCCATAAATTTTTCCTTTCTTTTTCACCAATTATCTCTTTTTAAGATAATTATTTAATATGATCCAATATTGTTTTTAGCAAACTTAAAATCTTATGGGAGAAAATAGAAGAGACCAAACCTACTTTGTAAATGTGAATGGCAATTTGTCATAAAAAGGAAAATTTGTATAAATCAACCTCTTAAAAGCCTAGTAGTTGATTTACGATTTGTTTTATTTGTTACAGAATAAAATCAATAAGATGAGATTTCGACATTCTCTTTATTTAAATATTTATATTTTGAAGAGATAATTTGTTGTTTGAAAATTTAAATGAAAACATGAAGCTAAGCACATGGAGAGCCACGCAAAGGCCAAGTAAAATAAAAAGTCGGATCAGGCCATGCTAATGAGATAAACAAAAGAGGAAGCATTGGGAGAACGTGTGTGTCTATAACATACGCACAATTGGTACATATTTTGCAAATTAATTGGCGTAATATGAAGGATTGTCTAGTACCATCAATAACCAACTATATTTAGTGCCTCAAAGTATTAGATAAACGTTGGAATTGGAAAGGTTTTCAATTCAAATTAACATGATGTACAGACCTCAGAAATATTTTCAAATAAAATCCATACCTCATATCATTATAGTAAAATTCTTGAACCTCTCTCGTATTTTCATATGAATCAAAAGATTTAAACAAGAGTATTATTGGGAAACTTTTTCAATGTTGAATGCATTTCTTCTCTCGTTTCCAAAGGGCAAGAGAACAGTTAACTGTACTGTTGATGCTGCTGTGAGGATATATGTGCAGTTCTCTACGTTGTCGAGCTATACACTGTGCATGAGAGAGTTCTGTGTTTATGCAGGTAACAACGTTCTAAAACGCATGTAGGATTTCAGCTGAACTGACCAAGGATTACTCCTCAAGACTACTGAACCAGTTGACAATGGTTGTGCATAGGCCCTTAGTGTCATTTAATGACATAGTCTTAACCACTTGAGCAACAGCATCTGCTGGAGTGTATACAGCTCCTACTTGCCATTTTGGCTCCTGATCACGATAACAAATATTCACATTATGTTTCTACGAAATGAATGAATAAAGCAAAGTTAATTGTTATGGGGTTTTCAGTTTCTTAGTTTTACAATGCATGAGCAATTTCCATTGTCTATGTCCGGATGATATTGGGAATTTCCTGTATCATTAAGTGATATGCACTATCTTTTAACAATTTCAGCTTGAAATGAAAGCCAAGCTATGCTTTATCGATGAATTCACCGTGCTAACAAGTAGAATTAATATCACTCGCTATAAGTTGTTGTAGCTGCTTAAACAAGTGAACACAACAAATCTTGCAATAATGTTCGAGTAATTACCTGTATGCATGGTGTGATGTGGTTCCCAGTTAATGCAATTTTCTCCACTTTTCCACCAAAAGATTCTACACGAGGCTTTAATGTCTCCTCAAGCCGATCTGTCTCATCAATTGAGTCAAGGTCAAACTTCACCTGAAATAAAGTTCAAACCCATCAAAACTAACATTGACTTTCAATTAGAAGCTACTTTTCTGGATAATAAAACCATAATATGAATACCAGCAGTGTACGCTTGACATTGTAGGCGTTTTTGAAACATTCAAGATTTTCAGAGGGCTTTGGCTTGAACTCTGATATCCCTTGCGCAAGCTGAAAGAAGCACCAATTTCATTAGAGCAGATGGATAGGACAAAAACAATAATGTGCTTAAAATTCATAAAGCTTAAAGTTCGAATATGCATCAAGAAAGTGAGATTCAGCAAGATATATAATATCAGCAAAACAGCAAGAACAAAATTGCTTACTGACATATAAAATGGACAGCACATACCTCACCAAATACAGAAGGCAACTGATCAGCAAATTTAGTCAATGAAACAACAGTTTCTGGATCATAGTCTAGGATGATTGTTCCAGCAGTATCAAGCAACACCCTCAATGCATCTCCTACATATTATTATTAATGAGAAGAAATTGATTACAATGACGAAAAATCTTAGCAGAAAAGGATATTTCGTTGAGAAGGGAAGTCAAAACAAAAAATGCAAGTAACAGGATGAATATGCACAGTGAAATAGAAAAATTTCTGTTCAAAGCCAGCAAAACGAAGGCAATGAGTAGGTCATATAAAGACAGTGAAGGATAACTCATTGAAGCTCTTGATCAAGCACAAACAAGATTGCTGTCCTTGACCAGAATAACTAACAGAAAATCATATGATACATACTCCCTAGTCCCTTCAATCCACCCTTTCTTTCCAGCATTGCAACATCAGGCAAACTCTTAAACATCAATTGACCAGTGCAATCGGCTAAAACACAATTATGAAGAAGAGAATGTACAGATCTGAGCGTCTAAAGAAGCTCCTTGCTGATAGCTAGAACTTACTGATATGTATATGCCACCAGGGTAAGACTTCAATAGAACTTCAGCCTTATTTTTCTTGACCATCTTGATTTCCTTGGCTCTAGCTTCATAAATAATGTAGTTCAAAATTTTGGTACAGAAACGGTAAGATTCAACTGAAGTTTCCTTCTCTGTTCTCATTCTCATTGAGGTGTTCCACGTCAGGTATATAGGGACATCTAAACGGGTATAGAAATCTCATGGGTTCTGCCCATTTCCTTATGTCGTGGGTTTGGATGTTCAGATTCTTACAGATGAAATTAAATCCACCTTTACCAAAGTCATTCTCACACTTGTAAGAACACATTAAACTCCACCTTCGAATCCAAAATTGGGTTAACGTAATGGAAGGTGTTGAGTCTGCACTGATCCACTCATTTATTTTTTCGAAAAAAGTAATGAAGTGATCCACAACGGGTATATAAAGACACCTAAGAGTTTATAAAAGTCTTGGATTACTTCATCTAGTGCCTTGAGATTTTGAGTTGGATGTTGCATTCTTCCACATACATTAACATACAAATTTATTGAACTCTTCTAATGTCAAACATCAACAAGACATCGTCATATCATTCAGGTTAATGGAAAAATTGAAGTTTATCAGGTAGAGTATGTCAAATTTTTAAACATGCAGTATCTAAGAACTTACGACCGTTATTGGGTTAGCCATACATTTCATATGTTTTTAGCGACTTACATGACATCATCAAATGATACAATTCTTGGATAAGAATCTACAATGCACTAGAAAGCCCTTGTTGACGATCCTTTACCCCGACAACATTTAGGATCCTCGAACAATGTGATATCTCATACTGGGTAAATCCTTAACCCGTCCCCCTCTTACTAAGATTACAGAAAGTTCTTGTGAATTATGGACGATATACGCAGTATATAGGCAGTAATTTTTAAGGTTAATTGTTTGAACTTTTTGGGTTGATAGCCAAAAAGATGCCAGATAAATCAACCTTACTGCCACTCTACATTACTGTACATGAGATTTTCACCTCATACGGCTCCTCATTCAATTCTTTCGAATTCATTGGGTCCTTTTCAGCATTCGAGAATTCTCCCCTTCTTCCGCTAATTTAGTCGTGTTTTCATGTTCCAATTAAACACTATCCATTCTTTATTATTCTCAAAGAATAAGAATATACTCTTTACCAATAGAAACAAATTGGACTTGGCCTATAACCTTCCACACATATCTGACCTTCACTAGGAGGATATTTTACTTTTTCTTGAGCTAAAAGGATTATATCTCAACATCCAATAGCCATTTTAAAAGGAAGCAGAACTCCAAGCTTGGAAAAAGTGAAACATCAAAAGGTAAAAGTGAGATTTCTTGCACTTTCACACCAAATAACTAGAACATATATAGTTTTCTAAGACTAACTGGTATACAACACATGTACTTGTCGAATTGCAGGAGAAGAATAAAAAGGAGAAGAGAGTAGGAACCAAAAGGCTATTGCGCGCAAAGACACAAAGTAGGAAAGGAAAACTTAATTAACATTCCCATGTTCTAATTATTTGACCTACATTTTTCTCTTTTTGTTCTAAAAAACTTCACCTATTTCTTGAAAATGACAAATTTTCTTTCTCAAACTATTTGAACTCACAAATATTGAATCATGTACATTTTTCTACTAAGTATCCACTTCCTCAATAACTCAAACGAAAACACTTTGCATCAATCTCCACATAAGAATCAATTTGAAAATTTTATTCTTAAGCTCCATATATTCATAATAGGTAGATGGAGTAGCAGCTGAATGCAAGATTGCTGCATACATGAAATAGCAATTGGCATAGCTATGGTTTCTAGTGGAAATATGAACAAATAGATGAAGCAGTTAATCTACCTGAAGCCCATTGCGCCATTGAATACACTGGAGATACAACAGGCACCACCTGGCCAACAAGAAGAACCAACTGCAAAATGGGATAAAAACTTCAAGAAATGATGCATTTTAGCAGCAAAATGTAATATGGAAAAAATAGACAAGACTTGAAAATTCTAGACAAAGAAATCGTCACAAGAATCTTATGGCCTATTATATTTGTAGATAGCAGGCCGGCAGCTAACCGCGATAAATGCATTCACCAAATTCATATTATCAATTTTACACCTAAAAAGGGGATCCTCTACAGCTTAACTAGATAATCCTTCAGAAAGCTCCATAGGTCAATCTGTCTGGCAACCATGAAGCTTTATCCATTCCCCTGATACCTTACTTGATATGTTGTTTGAACCAACCGCAAGCATCATGGAGCCCAACTTCTAAGGCTAAAGTCCTATCGGCCCTAAACCATTATAAGTTCTTTCCAAAAGTACATATAGTGTTTACTAATTTGAGAACTTATTATTATGATCCTTGTTATCTGTACTTTTTTTAAGAATACAACTAAGATTTTTATTTATGTAATCATATATTAGTCTTTTTTCCTCATTAATAGCACTGCTGCTTTCTCTTTTCGTCAACATCGTTTGTTTTTCTTTAATTTCTATTTTTATAACTGTTGGTCTGATAATAGGTAAAGCCCAAAGGTTGTTCCCGTCCTGTTGTCGGCGAAGATGCCAACCACTTGTCCTTTCTACGAACACTTTATTGTTGTTTGTAACTTTACCTATTGTATCATACTCTTATTTCTAACACCACCTATCCTTGTCATCATTGTAACTCTGTGTTCTCACTACTACTAGTACTATTACTTTTATCTATATAAATAATAATATTATTTTATCTTAAAAAAAAAAAATCCTATAATATCATTTTACTTCTTTCCATTGTTAATACAAGTATTTACCATTTTCATAGGCCAAATACAAATCCAACCCCTTAAACTTGTTATGAATTTTCACTTAGACAGTTTAAGTAAGGATATAACCCATTGATTACCTAAAGCATGTGCTAAATCTATTGCACACAAATTAGTAGTAACCAAATGTGTGAAAAACTGGGTGATATGGCAACTCTCTCAACTAGATAATGGCATTTGGCATTGGACCAAGTAATTCCCCCAAAAGTCTCCCAGTTAGATTTTTAGCCCAACTTTACCCAAACAAAAAACTTCCAACACCATCCATCCTATTCGCGGCTAGCCATGTAAATTCCGTACCTAGTGCACTGTACATGATTCCTCCATTAAAACTGGTAAACACCAGATTCATCTCCGCCATTACACACCATAATAGCATACAGGAGCACCACAGAAACCAAAAAATTTCCTTCATCTCACCATAATAACATCCAGCAGAGAACACCAATTAACTAAACCACATACACTGGAAAGAAGGCTAATGGGTTTTGTGCTAGATGAGAATCAGATGGATCATTTATTCGCGTTTTGGGTATGAAAGGACGATGGTGAGTGAATGAGTTGACCTTCCCTTAGTGAGTCATGGCAGAGATGGAGTTGCGTGATTATGAAGAAAGGTTTGGGTTCTTAATGAGAATGGACTTTGTATTTTGGAGTGTGAAGGAGTTTGGCTGCTGGCCTGTGGCAATATATATGGATCTTCTTCAATGTTGTTAGAGAGGTGCAAAGAGATACTCTACTGCTAGAGTCAGAGCTTCAATGTTTCTCCTTCCCCCTTTGGGCTATTACACTTCCGTCCAAATTTAGCCAATGCTCTGCACACCTATGTTCTCTATCAAACCAAAAGGACAACACAAGGCAGATAAGCTTCGGTAACCATTCATACCATTTTCCGCCAGGGAGTATGAACCAGAAAAGAACGGGATGAAGTGTAGCATGTTATGCTCTTTGATGCCAATGGCATGACATTAGAGCAAACCTAGTTCTTCAGGCTAGCAGCCAACATTCCTTGAATCGAATTCCTACAGTTTTTGGGTTCGGAAGCCTTTGTTGTGATTCTCTCGTTTTGCATGTTTTAGGTGTTTTGGAGTTGGAAAGTTTGACTTCGATCAACTTTTGATAATCGGAGCATCAGGTTGAAAATCCGACCTCAACATCAGCTCTGAAATGTCGAATTTGGTTTAGGTTAGTTGTTGGTCCAAATCCGGCTATCCGGGCTAATTTTGAGTTCACTGTTGAAATTTTGAAAATTTAGACCGAGGGTTGACTTTAGTCAACATTTGCCGAAATGATCTCGGATCGATATTTTGTTTGCGTTGTTGAGTCCAGAATGTAGTTTCCATGCAATTTGCATATTTGATTTGTGTTCATCGGGCTCCGAACTCATTCCGAACCATTATTTGTAATTTGATTTTTGATTGGTTTTTTGTTGTGTTTAGTTGCTGGTGCACTGCTCTATTGTTCATCGCGATAGTGATGCCAAGCACGAATCCTCTACACGATCGCAATATTATTCTAGTCCCTGCTTTGCGATCGCGATGCTGCTTTTATTCCTACTTCGCGATCGCGACCTTCAGTCCACGCGAGTGTGAAGAACACCTTCTAGTAGATTATAAATATCTGAAAATCCCGAAAATTCAGTCCATTTCTATCTTCTTCACTTAAAATCTCAAATTTCTTCCATTGTTAAACCTTGGGTCTTTGCATGTGAGCTTGGGTGACGTTGGGGTTTGTTTGTTATCATTTTTTCTTCGATTATCGGTAAGATTTCATTCTAATTCATCCCCAAATTTCTTCAACTTTGTTCTTCAGTTTATTCATTGATTCTAGCTTGTTCTTATTTCCGTTTTAGCCCAAATTCTGGGTATGAGTTTCTGGTATTGAGAAGAACATGTTGGTACCTTTTGTTTGGAGCTTCGGATTTCTAGGCCATGGGCTAGTTTTGACTCGGATTTTGAGCCCGGCTAGAATCCTAACTTTATGGATATCATTTGATTCCTTTTGACGTGTAGATCATTATTTTGATTTTGATAGTTTCGTGATCGTTTGGGTTTATTTGAGTAGTTCAAGCTGATTCCCGGTATTTGCGAGCTTATCCATCAAATGTCAGGTAGGTTCTGGCGTACTTCACTTAAACTTCACTTATACTAAAAATAATACTAATATTTAGCTTATCCTTGAATTGGACATTTAGAATTGATACCTTAGACCCTGTCCGCTTCTTTTAGTCCCTTTTTTGGCTTTTCGCTTCGATATTGTGATATTATTATAGATTACCTTTGTGATCTCGGGTGGTCTTGTATTGACTCTGGATGGTGGGATTTTGGGGAGTGTCCATGAGTCTCGGACATTGATTAGCTGGTTCATAATTGTTATAGTGATATCGAGCCTGTACAAATTGTGATTGTGCACGACATTATTATGAAAAATGATTTTTATGCATTGGTTTCCACTGTTTTATGACCGAGAGCCCAACATCACCGATTTTGAAGTCTTGCATGGCCTAGGGGGTTCGTTTTCAATATTATATGAGTAATTAGGATAATTTGACGGTTTTCACCGGATTCTATTGGTAAAAGGTTAAGATGAACTTTTCCATTGTTTTTAAACTGATACTAAACCCAGCTACTTCCGAGCATTAGACATTGAGATTTATACTGATTTTTGATAGGTGAAGGTCGGACATTGATACTGAGATTGATATAATTCAGATAGACCCTACAGGGGTCTGATTGCAGTTATGAGATATTGAGATAGTATGCGGTGACGGCCTCCATGAACCTTGCCAATCCGGATTAGTGAACGACCGAAAGAGGGGTATACAGAAAGTAGAGGTATATGCGTGAAGGCCTTTCACAGGTCTTGCCTGCTGAACCTACGGGTACCGGAGGAGAGCATACATGTTTTTAACTAGCATCATATCATATCATATCATTTTGCATAGTTCTACCCTTGTTTGCAGGTTGTACCATCGGATATATGGGCACTCGTTGGGATGGTAGTTTACTTACTTCCTTATTTGGGCCGTTATATCAATTGTTGGTAATTTATCATTGAGTTTTCATTCTTGCCTTGTATTATTCATGATTATGTGGCATTAGACTTCCTTCCTTTCTATCCCATCATTGAGGTTACTAGTGTACCGTCATATCTGCTTTATTTTATATTCACTTATTAGTTGAGTATGGATTCAGGTACGCTGCTATTTTCTTTGACATGAATCTCTAATATTTGTTAGCTAGTTTTATACAACTATTTACTTGCCAATGTTCTGTTTAGCTAGCACTTTCATGTTTTGCTCTATTTTTCTAACCATTCCTTCATTTTTGTCTATTTACTGTTTTTATTACTTATGCGCCTAATTGGCCTATGATGCCAACTGAGTACTTGATTGTTTCGGCTATTGGTACTTGTACTACACTTCTGCATCTTCCTAGTGTAGATCTTAATATGAATGGTCATCGATGATTTGCGAGGTCGTGCTTGGGTTTTGCTGATTTAAAGGTAGAGGATGGTCCTGGCATCTGGAACCAACTTTGCCTTCTCTTATCTTTATGTTTTGTCATTTTTAATGTGACAGACATATTTATTATTCCCTCCGTTTAAAAAAGAATGACTTGTTTTCTCTTTTTAGTCCGTTTAAAAAAAAACCTTTCCTTTTTTGGCAATACTTTAATTCCAACTTTTCATATGTCATGTTTAAGACCACAAGATTAAGAGCAGTTTGGTACATTTGACATAACTTAAATTTAAGACCACAAGATTCAAAAATCTTCTTTATTTTTTTAAGCTTCGTGCCTCAAAATAGGTCTTTCTTTTTTTAACAGAGGAGTACTATTGTACTTTCCTTCAGTTGACTTTTCGCACTAGTGGTTCTATGTACCAGATACCAGAATTTGGGTTTATCTCCGCTTAGTGTTATTAAAACTTGGTATCCTTTATCTTCTTCCGCATTTGTTATCATTTCTTTATGTTTATCTGTTTGGGTGGTTCGCTTATGGTGAGATGTAGGTGCCCTCATGATATGAGAAATCAGATCATGAGAGTTAACCTCTTTATCCAAATCCACAAGGAAGTTCGAAGAGAAGTTTTTGTATTTGGAAAAGTAAGCAGCAAGACTACCAATTGATGTTACTAAATTATCCAACATCTGAGGCACTCACAACATCCTACTCCTTTCAAAATTTTCTTGTGGCCAATACTTTTCAAAGGCAAAGAATATTCATGCATAATTACTGCAACGAAAATAAAATAGGAAGAGGATGTTAAGAAACGTTGAATTTAAGCTAGCATATGCAAATGCCAATTTCCTACGAGATGAAAAGATCTTTAGTTGATGAAACTGAATACGAGGTGAACACGGTTAAGGATTTCTTTAGATACATAAAAATAATTTCCTTGACCTCGTAAAAGGAACCAGGCATTACTATTATCTGTAAGGTTATGAGATATCATATGTTCAAAGAGGAACACATAACAGCATATATGATAAGCTGAACTATTACACAAGTCACGACCACACATGGGTAAAATATTATAGGAATCGAAGCAGAATAAAGGGACAAACTAAAAGGAAAAATCAACTTTGGTATAGTGTCTCCTCTCAAGCTATAATGGGCTGCAAATTGTTCCTAGATAGAATATGAATCAATAGTAAAAATAAGTGAAGACATTATAGCTGCACGAACTTAGAATGTCGGAATCTTCACAGATTGTGTAAGAAATGGACGAATTACCTGCTCAAAATATGGCACTGCCTCTGATGCTGGCCTATTGTTGTATGATATTATAACATTAGCCTACATGAAAGACAAAATGGACTCACTAAGACATCCATTTCTTTAAATTGTGAGCCAGGGGTGAAACACCAAACCTTAGGTATCTTCTCACAAAAATAACTTCCTACGAGCGCTTGAATAAGAGCACCATTACTGCAAATTGCACCGTACCAAAAATGAAAAAGAAAAGGACATCTTAGCCAGGTACTACTTTAATCGAGCTTTAGAAGTTTTAAAGAAACAAGAGTACAAAATAAAAAAGTTGATACATTTGAAACAAGTATATTTCAAGTATATTAAGAAATCCAATTCAAACACAGCTCCATTAGACCCACTTATAGCACACAGAAAGAAGTATGTTAAGGCCTTCAAGTGAAAATCTACTTACAAGTTACTGAGTAACCCATTAAAAATAGGAATAACCCCTAAATAGATACTCAAATTTGCCCCCGGTAGCATAAAAGCACCCCAACTTTGAGTATGCACATCTAGACACCCCAACTCGACTCAGTGTGTTAACTGAACACTCCAACTTACAAAAATGAATAACTAGACACCTCCAAAAACTATGTGGCACGTCAGCATTGGGTGTCCATAAGACACAGTAAGGACGAGTTAGAACGTTTAGCTGTCACTTAAGACTAAGTTAAGGTGTCTAGACGTGCACCCCCAAAGCCAGTTGAAGCCAAGTTTGAGTGTCTTGTTTATGTATTATAACTTAAAAATAACAAGCTTGTGGTCCAAATATGAAGAAACACAAGAGAAAAAAGACTGATTCAACACTAATTACCTGTGGCCAACTGAATAGAGTGGTAAATCAACAATATCAGCAGCAGAAAGGCCAACATCAAGCAACCCTGATGCTAAAATTGAATCAAAACATGCGTGAAATCTCTCAAAAACCTGTCTTGTAACTTGGGCATGATCAAATGTCACATTGTAAGGCACACAAATTATTAGATAGCCTTTTCTCGCCAAATTCTCCAGTAAATAACTGTCCCAACAAACAACATAAAGAAAAGATTAAACTTTTAATGCCAATTCCAAACACAAAATCAAGAAAATAGTACACTTTTAATGTCAATTACAACAATATACCCAATGTTGTGGGATCTAGGGGTGACAGAGTACACGCAGACCTTAACTCTACCTCACCCCCACATAGCTTTCGCTATTTCAAGAATTTTCTAGAGAGGTTATTTCTAGTAGACCCTCAGCTCAAGACAAAAATAATATAGAAAAAGACGTAATGGAAGTACAAGTGACAATAGGTAGTAACACAACAATAGATAGTAGCAGTACAACAACAAACTAATACTACAATCGAACTATAAGACAATATATATCACAAAGAGTCGAAGAACACAAAACTACAAGCGTAGCACTAGAACTACTAGTAAGGAAAACAAGACAACGCACTCCTACGTACTACGATAAACACACTCCTACCTAAAATTCGTGGGCTCCATCTCTTCCTATCTAAGGCCATTTCCTCCGTATAAACTTTGAGGTTCTGATTGAAAAGCCATCCTGAGAATTGGATTTGGTGTAACTGGTGTAATTACAAAGTTTGGCTCGTTTGATCGGCTAGGCAATTACTTGAGGCAAACAAACAGGTCATCTTGATTACTAGGCTGGTAATAACTATAGTATTAAATTACACCAATTTCAATTACCAGGTGGCTTTCCAAACAGCCCCTTAATGCCAGTTAAACAAGCAAAATCAAGAAACGATTAAACTTTTAATGGCTTAATACCAACTCTACAAATAAAATCAACAAAAGATTAAACTTTAACTGCAAATTCCACAAAAAAAAAAGAAGAAAATATTAAACCTTTAACGCTAACTCCACAAACTAGAAGATAATTACAACTTGTCTAACCTGTAAGAAACTTCAGGAACAGCTCCAATAAAAGCACCACCCACAAATTTGATAATAGCTTTAGGTTTTGTACCCTTTGGTGGAGGAATAACCAAACACGAATCCATCCTTTTGTAAAAGTTACCACTATAGGGAGTATTGTAATTGGTTCTCGTAGAGTTGAAACTTCCTATTCCCACATAATCATTTGAGAGTGTCATTTTAGGAAATTTAAACAACTTTGAGTTGTTGAGATTTCCAGGAGAAAAAAAAGGGTGGAAAAAATCTGTAAAAGTATTAGGAAAAAAGGGGTTTTGTTTGATTTCAAGAAGATTGGAAGTGAAAGTAGTAGTAGTAGTAGCCAAGTAAGATGCAGAAGTAGAAGCCATTTGTGTAATGTGAGAGTGAAGCAAGTGAGGGGGGAAAGGAGGAGTTTCAGTGTTTTGTTTTAGCACTTCCATTAATTTTGTGGAGCTTATGCTTATGGACGGTTTTGTGAAACGTGGAATGATTTTGGCGATGTTCTGGAGATTTTTGCCTTTATTCCAAGTTATGTGAATTTTTTACTAAGTCATTATAAAAATAATATTAAAATAACATTCTATGATTATTAATTAAATTATTTATCTGTTTTAAAATTATATTGAGTGGCCAAAATTTTGGGTTTTGCTCATGAAGCACCTGATGTCATAGGGCTGGACATAATTTGGTTAAAATTGAAAAATTAAATTAAATTAAATTTTTTTAAATTTTGGTTTTGGTTATTCGATTATTTCGAGCGGGTTTGAATTTTATTTTTAAAATATTTGGTTTTTTGGGTTTAATTTCAATTTTTTCAATACATAATTTTGGTTAACCGAAAATCGAATTATAATTCATA
>JBDJHY010000106.1:12996374-13012717 GCA_039654485.1 Withania somnifera | reverse complement strand
ACTTTTGAGTTAGTGATGAAAGAAAATAAGGGCAAGTCTATGGTTTAATATTTTGTGATATTTGAATTTCTTTGTTGAGTGTGGGAGTTGTGTTTTAGTCCCTCGTATTCGTGTTGTACATAAAGTGTGTTTGGGACTTTCTTTGTTGTGAGGGCCTGTGAATTAGGAAGGAAGGGTGATGTTGATATATTCCAAAAGTAGCAATTGAGCATATTTTGTGAAGGGTCTTTGAGCCACTTCTTGAAATTCTTTGTTGTCACTTAGTCATTTTATATGTTTCATTGCATTCTTTTTAACAGTGTGGATAAAATAGGGAAGGTGTTGCTCATATGTTAGTTGACTTATTGCCAGTACCGATTAGAGACATAAATCTTATGTTGCAATGGAGAATGTATGCTTGGAGTCTAGAGAGCTAATTGAGCTTGAAGTGATAATGTCCTTCCAGTATAATTGATTTTGTTTGCTTGAGGACAAGTAAAGATTTAAGTTGGGGGTGTTGATGGGTAATGAAAATACCACTCATCTTAGTCCTTCTTTGTTGATCTTTTAAGGTGTTTCACCATCATATGAGCTTATTCTATGTTTTAAATTGATCAATTTTAGGTCTTTATGATTAAGAAGTACTATGGAGAAAAAGGACTGAAAATAGAGCAAAAAGAGGCTATTGTCCCCGGAAAGTTGGAGCTTTTGCGCGATCACGCTTAGATAGAGAAATCGCGCCAAGTACAGAAGCATGAACATTAGTGCAAACGCGCTCACAGTCCATGAACGCGCTAAGAAATAGAACGAACTCACTGAGAAATAGCGCGAACTCATTGAGAAATAGCGCGAACGCGCTAATGGATGCAATCACGCTGGAACCTGAAATCCACCATTTAGTGCGAACAGGCTGTACTGCCGCAATAGCGTTGGTATGGGACTGACAAGGCCTTGGGCAAAAGTGAAATTTCACACTTTTTGGATCCCAACTCTACATGAAACATACCAAGCTTATCTTTTTTGACATCTTTTGCTGCCAAGACAAGTTCTTTTGGCTTTCTCACATCTCAAGAAAGGGAACAACACCACCACTACACTTTTGGGTGAAGATTTGGATGACACCATTGATGTATTTTTTACTCATTTCTTCTCCCCTTGCTTTGTATTGAATATTTGTAGTGTGTGGTTGTTCTTTCTTACTTGAATATTGAAGATAGAGATATTTCTATATTTATTCAAGATTTTTGGTTTTAGTTTTATCTATTGCTTTTATATAATTATCTACTTGTTGGTTTGGATTTGAGTTTGATAGATTTAAATCATTGTGAGCCTATTATATGCCAAGGGGGGTAGCTAACCCTAGGTGACATCTATTTATCCTTGCTTAGCTTAAGAAAGTAAGTTAGGATTGGAAACTTTGATTTAGCATAAAGTGAGTGTTTTCCTCATTAATGGATTTGAGATAGAGATAGTAAAATCCTAGTGTAGCTGAATTGAGTTGTTTTGCATGCTCTTTAGCTTGGTTAGAGAGAAAAAGCGAAGGAAGTTTTTTGGTGTTCGAGAGAAACTAGCAACACATATTAATTAGTGTTCGGGACAAAATAATTGGAACTCAAAGGCTAATCTTTAAACCCATGTGTAGTTAATTTGTTATTTATTTTATATATAGTTAATTTATTATTTAGTTTAATATAATGGATCATTGGTAGAATTAATTACCTTAGTTGTTTTTTGCTCTTGATTGGTTTGTGAAGCCATTGATCAAACCTTTGCTTTTATTTTATTTTTAGTTCCGTGACACCTTTTTCACATTTTTAAACCCCTCATTCCATTTTAGACCATTCGAGTCTTAATAATTGTGCTTTAGTTTTCCTTCCGTACTCGATTGCATTTACATTGTTCTCTGTGGATTTGATCTTAACTCACAAGTTGGGTAATATATTCTGACAATGACCGCGTACACTTTTAAATTGGTTTCGGAGTGTAATTGAGCGTTTTCAGGTATCACCCATGAATGTGCAACTTGATGATTGATTAATGGAAAGTAATTGAACAACTTGGAGATATCACCCACGCCTAGTTGAACACACTTGAATCGAAGGATATCACCCATCAACGATTATAAGCACTACACTAATTAGCTAATTAGGAATCCACCCACTAATACTACACTAAGATAAGCTACATTCAAAGAGTAGTCTCTAAATTCATCAAAGTCTAAGTGAAAAATTGAAAGAGTAGGTATTTACACTAGCCTATGATGCATTTATTAAAGTTCAGCCCAAAAGTGATCCAATATGTCAAATTGGCCTTTTAGGTCTTGAGCCTCTTCAGTTGAGCTTCAATTGTCTTCCAATGCTTCCTAAGATATCCTCTACACTCGGTTTTGCTTCTTTTAGCACCCAATTATGTACTTTGAAGCTTCATTTATTGCCTCGACGTAGATCATGAATTGTATCATCTTGGCTAGACCTTGAAGTATAGGTCTAGCATGATTAGTGCTTTCTCGAGCACTATCATTACTCTAGAGTGGATGAAATAGAGACTCGCTTTCGAATTTGTATGTGATAAGAAGGTGCCTCCTCTACTTAAAGAGAAGTTTTACAAAGTGGTGGTTAGACCCGCAATGTTGTATAGGGCAGTGCATTGGCCGGTCAAGCACTCTCACATCCAAAGGATAAAGGTGGAGGAGATAATAATATTGTGATGAGTGTGTGGCCATACTAGGAGTGATAAAACTAGGAATTAGTTTATTCATGAAAAGGTAGGAGTGGCTTCCATAGAGGACAAGATACGAAAAAATGATTGAGATAGTTCGGGCATACGATGAGGAGGTTCCTGGATGGTTTCAGGCATGGTAGAGGTAGACTAAATAACTATTAAAGAGAGTTGATTTGACATGACATGAAGGAGTTACAACTTACCGAGGACATGGCTCTAAATAGGAAGGTGTAGATGAAGCGAGTTAAGGTAGAATGGTAGTAGCTAGGAAGGCGTCTCCAGTAGATAGTTGTGTTTTATCTGACTATCTGTGTTAGTTGCTGTTGTGCTTGCTTGTAGTTATAGTGGCTTGGTCTGGTCTTGCTTCTATTTGTTGTGTGATAGATCGAGTGTAGTACTACTTTGTGGTAGGCTTATGGTTGCCATTAATTGTTACTATTTTTACCTCTCATTTCTTGCTTGTATTTTAGGTCCTTTTATAGAATATCTTGAGCCAAGGTCTTTCGAAAATAACCTTCTATCTCACTTTAGAGATGGTGGTACAGACTATCTATACCCTCTCCAAATCCACTTTGTGGAAATATACTAGGTATGCTATTTTATTTTTTATAACAATAAATATTATAATTTTCTATTGACAAAGTAAAGTGATGCAGAGAGTGTAGTTGGTAAAAGATGGGAGATGGAAAATACACAAAATTAGATGTCGAGATTTCATAGTAGATTACTTTCTTCTGAGAGTTTTACCAATTCTGAAATTAGGAATATTTAAAAACTTCCATGGTCTCTTATTAAATTTCACTCATTCAATTTTTATTCTTAAATTTCTAATACTAATAAGGTCTTGGTATTTTCCAACTTCTACGATTGTCTCATGTGGTTTCCTTGGATAAGACAAATAAATGATTACATTCAAACACATCTGTTACTACATAAAAACTTCTCTAATGTCAAAGAAACTATTTCATGCACAGTATAATTTACAATAAAAGAATACAAATTAAATTCCTCTTCATTGCACATAGTTCCGTCACTAAGGATTCTAGTGATTCCGAGGAATCTCCTTTTCCAACTGATAGATTCCAAATTGAGTTTGGAAATAAATCTGACAAAAACTGAGTCTTCTCAAAAATTAAAAGCAAGAATTACTCTTGAACACAACAAATCTTAGCTCAATGAGATGGAAGATTTCTGGAAGGATTTTTAGAGATAGAAATTGTATTAATTGGAAATTGAATTCTCATTCTAATCGACCTAACACCCCCTCTTTTATACAACTAGCTGGGGGGGGGGGGGGTAGGTAAACCTGTTATAACTGTTTTCGGGACTCAGGTGCCTAACTGATGTAACAAACTAGCTTAAACAACTGATCTAAAATGCAAGCTACAATTTTTACTAATGAATTACAATCAAGTCACTAGAATCATATAAATACGCTCTCCTTCAAATCATCCTTGAACTAGGCAAATTTGTTGAGGTTGTACGAAAGCCTATCCTCTTCTTCAACTGAGAAATGTGGAAAGTAGGATAGATCTTGGTGCTAGCAGGAAGTGCCAGGGTATAAGCCACAGGTCCAACTCTTGCAATTATCTAAAGAAGGCCAAAGAATTTAGCTGAGATCTTATGGAAGAACTGATCCTTTAGGGGTAGTTGACTATAGGGTTGTAGATTGACAAAGACCCATTCCTTTACAATATAAGTTCTACCTATTATATGTTTAGCAGTTATCAGCCTGAGTTTTCATTTAGTTCTGAACTTTAGCTAGGTGAAATTTCAAATTCATGATAGTGGCTTCCCTGGATTGCAGGTTTCTGTCAACCAAATCCAGCTGATAATCTAAAGGAAGATAGCGAATAAGAGGGGAGGTGGTTGGCCATACACAGCTTCATAGGGAGTCATATTGATAGAAGTGTGATGAGATGTGTTATACCACCACTCAGCAAGACTTAACCATTTAGGCCATCCCTAGGTTTATCAAATGTCATGAATCTCAGGTAACATTCTAGGCATTTATTGACCACCTCAAATTGTCTATCAATTTGAGGGTGGTATGCACCAGAAGTCAGCAAGGAAACCTTTTGTAGTTTGAGCAACTCCTTCCAAAAGTTGCTCACAAATAAGGATCCCTATATGAAACAATGGTCTTAGGCATATACCATTCAGTTCGAAGAGATCATCCATTAAGAGTTGAGCAACATCTAGTGCAGAATAAGGATGTTTTAAGGGCATAAAATGGGCGGCTTTGCTCAGCCTGTCAACCACAACATAAATGACCCCTTTACCAGCAGCCTTTGGTAAACCCTCTATGAAATCTATGGAGAGGTCTTGCTAATCCTTCTCAGGTATAGGGCGAGGTTGAAAAAGGCATGGATAAGCCACAATTTCTCCCTTGCATCTTTGGAAAGTGTCACACTTCCTTATGAAAGTATAGACATCTGACTTCATCTTTTTCCAATAAAAATCATGTCTTAATCTATGCAAGGTAGCTTGATATACTTGAGTGACACCCAGTAGAACTACCATAAAACTAGGAAATGAGCTTATGCCTCAATGGAATGTTAGACCCAACCATAATTTAACCTTTTCTGCTCAGCATACTGCTTTGAACTGATAATAAGGCTTAGGAGGAGTAGAAGCTTGAACTGCTTGTAACAACTTCTGTAGATGAGGATCCTGGTCCCATGATTATTTCACCTCCATCAACATAGAATGTACCCCTGAAATACTACACAACTGAACTAGTTCTCCCTTCCGAGATAAAGCATCAGCAACCAGGTTTTCATATCCCTTTTTATACTAAATGGAGTAGTCATAGACTAGCAACTTGACCAACCATTTCTACCGACTAGGTGTGACTATACTTTGTGTAAGCAAGTACTTAAGACTATGGTGATCAGTCTTAATGATGGAAGTGCTTGCCCAATAGGTAGGGTCTCCATATTTGAACAACAATAACCAAGGATAAGAGCTCCTTTTCATACACAGAAAGAGCCTTATTCTTAGGAAATAAGCCCTTGCAGAAGAAGGAAATTGGCTTACCTTTCTGAGCCAACACAGATCCAGTACCATCATAAGAAGCATCAGATTCAATAACAAATTCCTTAGAAAAATCAGGTAGAGCTAGTATAGTGTAGAAGTTATGGCTGTTTGTAGTTGCCTCTTGGTTCCAATGGAATCCATCCTTCTTCAACAAGTCTTGTAGAGGTCTAACAATAACACCATATCCTTGAATGAATCTGCTGTAGTTTCCTGTCAAACCTAGAAATCCTTTGAGTGCTTTGGTAGTTTTTGGTTGAGGCAAATTTAGAACAACATCTATTTTGCTTCTATCAATAGCTACTTCTCCTACAGATATCACAGGCCCCAAGTAGTCAATCTTGGTTACGCCAAAATCACATTTGCTCCTCTTGACAAATAAGATAGCCTCCATGAGTATTCTAAAAGTTGGTTCTAAATGGTATAGGTGATTAGGCCAACTAGAATAATATATTAAGATATCATCAAAGAAGACAAAGATAAATTTTTCTGAGGTGGGGAAGGAAAATCTGGTTCATTAGGATCTGAAAAGTGTATGGGGCATTAGTAAAACTAAATGGCATGACCAAAAATTCTTAGTAGCCATGGTGTGTTCTAAAAGTTGTTTGAGGTATATCAGCTTCAAACATCCTAATCTGATGATAACCAGATCTAAGATCCAGCTTAGAAAAATACCTAGAACTTTGTAGTTCATCCAATAGCTCTTCAATTACAGGGATCGGGAACTTGTCTTTGATTTTCAAATTATTCAATTATGTATAATCCATACATAGCCTCCATGTGCCATCTTTTTTTTCACCATTACAATTGGAGAAGAGTAAGGACTAGTGATGCTCCTGATCACTCCACTTTGTAGCATTTCTTCCACCATCTTTTCAATCTCACCTTTCTGTACATGAGGGTACCTGCAAGGCCTGATATTGACCATTGAACTTCCTTATTTAAGGGTAATCTTATGACCATGCTCTTTGGATGGAGGTAAGCCTTTAGGAGTTTCAAAAAATTCTGCATACTTGTCTAATATCACAGAAAATCCTGGTTCTATGAATATTAAGCAATTTCCCCATCCAATGCACATAAACTAACTTCATTCTTTTGTCCCATATCCATAAACATTCCTATTGAAATCATACAGAGTTCAACAGGCTTAACCAAAAGTTTGTCCATATTGCTAGCTTGAATCAGCTTTGCAGCATGAGGTTGAGCTCCCCTAACAGATACTTTTTGTCCTTTGAAGACAAACGCCATCTTAAGGTGTTTGAAGTTCCACATGATATCCCCCAATGTAATGATCCATTGGATACCAAGCACCATGCTACATCCACCAATGTGCAATATCAACATATCAGAAACAAATGGAGCACCTTGCATTTTCCATTCTACCTTCTTGTAGACATAATGACTCAGAATCTTATTTCTATCAGCCAAAGAAACATTGAAGGGAGTAATAGCAGTCATTGCACACCCCAACCTCTTGGCAGTATCAGAATCTAGAAAATTAAGAGTTGAACCAGTATCTATTATGACCTGGACAACCTTTTCCTTCATAGAGACTGTTACCCTCATGGTTCTAAAAGTCATGTACCCCATTCATTACATGCATTGAGACATGGGGTAAAATTGCTCCTTCAAAATCTGTTTCTAGCCCTTGGGCCATCATGGCCAACAAATCTCCAGGATCCATCATTACTTCCTCCACAACTGGAAAGGGTCCTTCACCATCCTCCATTTCTCATGAAAACAACTACCTCTTTTTCTTACAGACATGCCTAAAAGAATATTTTCCATCACAGTTAAACAAAGGCCTTTACTTCTCCTCTCCTCCATTTCAGCACTAGTTAATAATTTTGGGTTCCTAAAGACTTGTTTAGAACCACCATTAGTAGGTAGAAAAGGTTTGGATGGGATAATAGTTTTGGTATATGACTGATTATGATTTTGGGGAGTTCGAGTTGGAAATTTGGAATTAATTTTGGGAGTGGAAAGAATAGGTCCTTAAAGAAACACTTGCTTCTGTACAACTAAAGTTTGTTCTTGAATTCTAGCTAGACTTATGGCCTTAGCCAAAATTCAAGGCCCTAACATTTTTACTGTCAGACCTATCTCAAGTTTCAACCCCCTCACAAAACAACTCACTGTATAGTCTTCAGATAATTCCACACGAGTAAGCAACTTATCAAAAAGATCTACATACTCCTAAACAGAAGCTACTTGCCTTAAGATCACCCATAGGGTCGTCAGACAACTCTGATCCAAATCGAGCATAGAGGCATTCATCATACTCACTCTATCTAGGTCATTCTCTGGATAATCTTTGTTTCGTGTACGATTGATTCCACTGCAAGGCCCTGCCCTCCATTCGACATAAAGCCAATTTCACATTGGAACTCTCTAGGGTCCCATCGACATCAAAGAATTGCTCGCACTTGTACAACCAATCTCTTAACCCAGTCCCGTCAAACTCTTAACCTAGTCCCGTCAAACTTGGGAAGTTCCACCTCATACCCCCTAGTAGGTAATTGATACCCTTCATTTCTATCATTCACAACCACTGGTAGCCCATCCCGATTAGGTAACCTATCTTGATTTGGAATTCCTAATGAATCTGTGTCTCCCGTGGCAGGTAAATTAGTGAGCAACAACTTTTTGATTTCATCCATGGCTTGAGCCAACCTTAGTACCCATTGCCAGTTGCAGAATTAACAATAACCGTGGACCCCTTTAGATGATCTACCCCTTTACGTAACTTTTACATCCTTGTATTATAATCCCCCATGACCGCAATGCCGAGAATCGCAAAGCTCTAATACTACTGATGGATTCCCAATTGAATTGGGAATTAAATCTGACAAAAACTTAGTATTCCTAAAGAGTAAAAGCAAGAATTACTCTTGCACAGAACAACTCTTAGCTCAATGAGGTAGAAGATTTCTGGAAGGAATTTTAGAGAGAAATTGTATTAATTGGAAATTGAATTCTCATTACAATCGAGCTAACACCCCCTCTATTATACAACTGGTTAAGGGGAAAATAGGTAAATCTGTTATAACTGTTTTTGGGACTCACGTCCAGTCACATGCCTAACAGATGCAACAAACTGGCTTAAACGACTAATCCGAATTGCAAGCTACAATTTATACTAATCAATTTAAATCAAGTCACTAGAATCATATCACCAACTGCCCCATGGAGAGCTAATGATTTCCAATCTTAGTGGGGCTACTGTTTTTGATAGATAGTTGATAATCTAATTGAATATTTAAACTATGAATTCTTATTTTAGAATAACAAATCTAATCTAATCTCACGCTCTTCTCATTGATATCTCAATTTTTTCGTACTATCCTCTTTACTGGCCAACTAAAAATACTCTACAATACCAAGAGTTACAGTAATATAGTGATACCAGGTGCAAGTCTACCACATAAATAGATTTGGAATAGATTCTCTCCCTTTATTCTTTCCCCTATGAAACTGATTCTTTTTTTGGAAAAAAAAAAGACTGCTCTTAGTGAAGGAATTTGACCCTCGTAGCTTCCATTGTCTACTTACCAAGGAAGGATAAAATAAAGAGATACTTCTGGTAAATACAGAAATGACTTGAAAAATCTGCAGCTCGTTTCTTCAATGAACCCATTTGACAAAGTTACCCAGACCATCCGGTATGGCACAAGTAGTTGATCCGTCTTTACTGGGAAAGTATAAGTTTCTACTTAAAAAAAAAATGAATATTGTGAAGACAGACCATTAAAACAAAAGAGATGGATGGACAACTGCATTGAAACAGGAACAAACTCTCAACAAACCATACAAAAGTGTATTGAAGAAAGTTTCACGAAATGTGGTGTTGCTCCTGGCGCCAACTCTTCTTGCAACACTTTCAAGGGGATTCATAATAGAGGACAGGATATCCAGGAAAGCAACATCAAATATTTCCTTCGAATGAATCAGCTTGGCAGATATCACCTCGACATAATGGGCATACCCTACATCAAAATGAAAAACGGTAATGCAATATTATTGAAACTCTAGATGTACTAATGGAAGTTTTAACTTTATTATTTTATTTTTTTATAATCGTGGTGTTTGGGCTAGCTTTCGCACTCCTAGACTAAATCCACGGGATACCTGCACCTCCCAACAGCAACATGTCCTAGCCAACTCTGTCCACCAAGGCAATACCAGATGGAAAGAATCTCCTAATTTTTTTGTCTCCGTCTGGGATTTGAACCTGAGACCTTAGGCCTCACGGTTCTTTAACCCACTTCATTGACCACTAGGCCACACCCTTGGGTGCGAAAGTTTCAACTTTATAATTTCATTGAGAGGAAGATATTATATTGTTCGTCAAAAATAAAAAAGACAATCACAAGACAAGACAAGATTACAATCACTTATTTCTTTCAGATCTTTGATTAAAAAACTAGTGACTACACATTACAGGGTACAAATGGCATGTCGCAGACACTTCAGGAACTACATCCTCTCCTAATTTTTTTTTTCTTTTGGCTAAGTGATCTTCATGGCCTAATCTAATATTTTTCACCAGTTCCATAACCATCCACTGACCATCTCATCTGCTTCCTCATAGACAATTCTCATTTCTGTCAACACTACCAATTGGTTTTAGTATTTTTTTCTTTTTTAGTTTACTTCAAGTAGCGACCAAAGATGGATGTCGTTTCTTCAAGGGCTTCTTTCATTTTTGGCCTCCTGGCCAAACCTAATTACCGGCACCACACAGATGTATAAAACTATTCAGTACACTAATAATGTGTGTGTATATACACACACTTAAATAGACAAAACCTATCCATTTGTTAGCTACTTTGTAAACAAGATAACCTAAAGGCATTGGACTTCAATTAACCCTTTATTCAATCCTAATTGATAAGAGTTCCTCATTACCAAAATCGGATCTCAGTAGATTTTAAAAAAATGATATTCCCTCTCGAAAAGCAAAAGAAGACTTCAGGATCTATTAATGAAAGAGAAGGTCACTTTTATAATAATTTTATCGCTCTTATATTTACTTGTTCTAATTGACCAGCTGATAATTCTACAATCTTAAACCAGTAGTCCAATAATACAATTGTTTGAATATTTGAATACTATTAGTTGTATGTACATTATCTATATAGATAGTGTGATGGTAATGTCACTTACACAAGTTGAATCAAGAGGGTTATTAGTTCTGTGCTGTAAGTATATCCACATTAGTGAATGTCAGCTTTTTATCCACTAAACCAGTGGATTATTGCTGCATTCCAACATTGTCATTTCTACACTACCATCCCCAGACATCATTTATCACACTTGACAACTTGGTTATCACCATGCTTCCATGCCTACAAAAGGGCTTTGTAATTCATATTGGCGATAATACACTCAAAATGTAACATGCTATCAACACGAATCTCTAATCTTATTTCTATCACTACTGGGGGGAATGTTGGAACTTGAACCTTCGTCTCCAAAGTTTTCACCACTTCATGAACTACTAAGCAACAACCTAGGATGTTGATAAACTCTGATTTCAAACGCATTACTTCTGCCTATGAGTACGGTAGCAAAGGCGACGGAGAGATTGAGGCAGAAGGGCACTGACAGGGAAACATCCTAAACTTTATGTTTAAGAAACAAGTCTCAAAGAGATTTCATCTCATCAAATCACATTCAAGTACTTTTTGTTCATCTCTTTGCAGGTACCATGATAAGCGGAAAGGCCAAATTGAAGTTTATAACTTCAATTTTCAGGAAAAGATCCACATAGTTGGGAAGCTTCTGAAATTGACTGAAAGATATCAGTACAAAGCAAAAGAGGAAAAGTGTACCTGTGAATTTCTTTGAGCCATTTATCAACACAAGTCCTGTGAAATTCATGATGGCAAGGCAATGTTCGTAACAAATCTCCTTCCTCGTACTCAACCAGACAAATGTAACATCTGTCAAAATAAAGTCAGATAGTTCACATGAAGAAAATAAGGCCACAATATTCAAGCTAACAAGACCACATAAAAACTTTTTAACTTTTTGACAGAGAATGAAAGAAAAGGAAAATTTTAATATTCTGCATTTGAATTAGACAACAAACAAAACCAGTAAAGGAATTTTAACATAAAGCACCCAACTATGCTATACTTTGTCCAGACAACCAGTAATGATTAGTTAACTTACTCCAGGATGACATAACTAAATAGATTAGTTGTAGGTCTAAAGCCTATGGCAGCAGCAGATTAAGCATGAAACAAGACCACTACTTCCACCTAGAATCATTAAAACTTCTACCCAGAATAGGAAAAATTAATGAAAGCACAAGTGATGACAATATACAAGTAAAGAAGACCCTCAGGCCTCAAGATTATTGTTACTTCATACCAAATGCTTTGGAGTGAGAGGTTTCCCAGTATCTTAAATTTATTTCTTTCTTTTTCTTTTAGAATCATTGCATTCACGCTGTGCTTGTGTTGGTATAATCCAATATATAAAAAGGCTTCTAGTATTAGGGATACCATTATATCACTTATATAATTTGGAACAGTATGCCAAAGCACTAGAGTGCATGTGTACATTTTTGCATTTCAGGGAAAGCAGACTCTCCACGCTGAAGCGAAGAAAGTGAGGATTACAGTGATAGAAATCCCAGCTGAAGCAGAGATCTACTCGTTAAATAGCTCTAAATCTTCTGATTCCAATATAACTAATGCCAAGTGAGCTGGCTAGTTTGGTTTGTTGAAATGCTTCGCACAATTCAAATTCCATGCTGAGAGCAAAAAAGATCAGATCTTCTCACATATTGAAGAGTCAGAAAATAAAGATACTTCAACTTATCTTTCAGAGCATTTGTCAACATTCTTCAAATATCACAACATTTAGATACATCTATATTCACCTCGATTCAGAGGAAGACAGATTTTTATTTGGGATTTGCTGAATGCGGTTTAGAAGGAAATAAAGAGGGTTAAGCAAGAGTCACCTGGCCATTGAGCCTATTTTCATTGGACATAGTTTTTCCTTTTCCATAGGACACTAGTAAGAGGTGCTACTCTTTAAGTGGTTTTCCTTGAATCTGTGCATCTCTTCTAGCAAACTTTTAATCAGGAAAATTTTTAACTTTTTGTTATTTAGCAAGCAGAGATGCAATTGCAGGGGCTACTATACGTTCCTTTTTCTCCGATCCAAAATTCAAGTAGCTTAAAAATATAACTGCAATATTTACATTACAGTGGTCACACCAAGCAAAATGGTTCGAACTTCAGTAAGCAAAGCTACTTCGCCCCTATATAACCTTTTGGAAATTCATTTACATTTACTTCTAAAAGTGCTCTATCAATACATGAATAGCTCTCTAAGAAAGAATTAGAGATTCAAAACTAAAGCACAAAACTGTAAGTGGTGCAAGCAGAAAAGGAACCAATGAAACAAAAACATAGCGTTGTTAGATTTCTTGGGGAAGCAAATAACATGCAAACTAAAAATCCTTAAAGGTGCAATAAACTGGCAAAAAGTGAAATGTTCTACTCACTGCACAACTTCGTCATTTGAGCTCCTACAAAACTTGTTGTATGATTTGACTGGCAGGGATTCAACAACTTCATTTGGTGCTGGAACAGATCCGATTGAGGATACAGAAGGCTGGGATGATAACACAACTGATTGCTGATGAATTCCATCCAGAACCTAAAATGAGTATCCAAGTTCAACTCGTACTGATGATTAAAAGGTAAATGTTGATGAAGTAAAACAGATTGAAAACATTACCTCAAATAAAGCTTCTGCCAACATAACAATTCTTGAAATGCTTGCCCTGGCACTACTGTCACTATCTATGTTAGCTCCTTGGCTACTGATACGACATGTACAATGACCTGTTCGATGCTGACCATATAAAACACAAGACCTCTCATGACCGGAGTGGTTCTCAAAGCGCCTTCCCAGTCGTTGAAGGGCATAGACCTAAAAAGTTGACCAATATGTCCTTGTCAAGAAAGTCATGTCTTGGCTCAAAACTATACATGATTAGCAGGATTGTACATATAATATGCTTTTCAAGCACATTCAGATTACAGTTCTGTTTGGAAAAATAATACCAAATGGCAACATATTTTTTAAGAATTATTTTTGAAGTAACTACTTCATAAGTGGCCAATGAGTTTCACCAAACACGTGAACATGCAGAACTAGAAGCTCTCCATTCATGTTTAAAGCAAAACAGATGTTTACCCTCTTGCTTATATGGGGGTGTAATGTAACCGTAATGTAAGCACAATGAAGTTATGCAGATATTTACAGACCTGAGATCTTATTCTTCTTCGCCGCTCTAGCCAATTTGATCTATGCTCCAGAAGATCATGATATCTTGTTTCTCTACCTCTTGGGCTCTCAACTGCATAATATTGGGTCCCGTACAAGGAGGTGGAGGCACCAGATGATGCAAAGCCAGAAGTACTTGATAGAATTAAGTCATTCCCTTCGGATGCTACCGAACTTAATTCACCACCTAAATTCTGTATCACAGTATTTTCACTAGCATGTCTGGTTTCCATTTCCCGTTGAAAGGAGCAAACATCAGGAAATGATGATCTTCGAACAACCCTATCGCGAAGTCTACCAACACTCAGAGTTCTGCTTATATTGATGTTCCTTTCAGTAGGCTCGCGAGCTGCACTCCTTCTGTCAGAAACTCTTGTCTCGAAACCATCAGTATAATTACGATTTCTTGGAGAAAATAAATTAACAGTACACTCTACTCTAGTATCATGTCTGTCACCTGACAAACCTCTTCTGAAAGCAGTACGTGGCTCATCCATGAAATTATCAGAGAAGTTAGCAGTTGATGGAGTGACTTCTAAGTTATTAGAAGTAACATCTTCAGAGCTTCGTCTAGGAGACGGATTGCTCAAACAACTAGGAAAGAAGGCACAATTCTGTTGCCTTTCATTTCTGTCGGTGAATCTACCTGATGAACTTGAGCACGGAAACTCATCCTCATCGATTGAAGCAGCAAACCTCTGTGAAGATGCAAAAAAGGATCTTGCTGAACCTAAACTGTTTGCTCTACTCAACCGGAAGCTCATGTTTCCAGGACGAAAACTGAAATGGGGGAGGAAACGACCAGAAAGATTCAATGATCTAGAAGAGGAAGCTCGAGAAGAAGCATCACATTTCCTAGCAGTGGTATCAGATAAGCTTGATTCGTCCCAATCATCAAGCTCCACATTGGAGGATTCACATGTTTCATCATGCTTCTTAACCTTAACCTTTCCATACCATTCAGCCTTTCTTCCTCCTGATTTAGTCTCACTCAAACAAGGACCAGTAGCCTCATTTCTTCTGGTTTGGTTTTCCGAAGCCTGAAACACAAGTATATGAATCAAAAAGATATCGCATATTTTGTTGAGAAAATTATAGCGCAATACCTTTGGGCCATCTAGTTTACAAAATATGTACACAATATACAGATAGTAGACTTTATACTACTGAAAATTATACTATACATACATATACATATAATATACATATCTATTACATACCTTTACATATAATATATGTATGTAACATGTATAATTCAGCCATTTTTCGTAAACTAGATGGCGAATAGTATATATTGGTAACTATCCCTATATCCATTTAAAAAAAAAAAAAAAAGACAGTTGTGGGTAGTGGAAGGCGAAATGAGGGAGATGCTTACAAGGTGAGGAATCGAACCTGTGAAAGTTCAGGTAGCCAACAAATACAGCTACTAAGATATCGCATACATATTTCTATGAAACTATATTACAATCCACATGAAAAAAGTGTAGTAGTTTATACAACATATTCCACATTCAACTGTGCAAAAATGAGATGTGACAAGTAAAAGGGAAGAAAAGAAAGAAATTGTTTTCAAGAGCAGTGACCTATTGTTGGCCATTTTAAAGCCAAAGAAGCACAATGTACATCACATGACTGCATGATCAGAGCAAAACAGATATAGAACAAACCTGTGCTGCTTCATTTTCAGGATCACGAGATCCGAGACACGACGACTGGAAAACTTTACTCCGAGTCGATCGAGATCTCCGGACGACCGCCCCCGTCGTCGTCGATGACGTCGGTGAATCAGCAGCATTATGCTTGCTACTACTCAAACCCATTAGAAAGTGTAGATCCAAATCAGAAGATTTTCAGATCCAGTCATTTGAATGTAATACTAGTTGCATTTTCATTATTTTATAGTAATAATACATTTATTATTGTGTATAATTTTCATGGATTAGTGCAGTGGGGTAGTGGGTTTTAAAGGGGTGGGGATGGGAAAGAGAAGAGCACTGAGCATATGTGGCGTTATTTGTGGCAGTATTTGGGGATTCAAATTCAACCTTGGTCGGGACGCTACCGTTTAACGGGAGTACAAGTACTCTCTCTCATTCCAACTTATTGTGTTCCATCCTAAATAGGATAATCAAATTAACTATTTTTTATGTGAATTTGGATATCGTAGGAGTATGGCCTAAATGAAATGGGTTCACCCAAACGTCCACCCAAACGAAGTGGGCCCAATAGCAGAGGCCCACATAAATAACGGTAATAATGTTAATAATTGATATTTACTGCAATTAAAGACT
>JBDJHY010000106.1:12978481-12991693 GCA_039654485.1 Withania somnifera | reverse complement strand
TATATATATTATTTATTAAAAAAAATTATAAAAAATAAAAAATTCGGGCCGAGCCAAAACACCCGGACCGGGTGAAATGGGCCGATTTTCCCGGGTAGACCCGGCCCATTGCCAGGTTTACTAGGTTGTATTTAGTTCAAATTAAGTTGTATATAGATTTAAATTTATAAAGTTATATATAATTCAATCAATTAAACTGAATTTTAACCGGGCCATTAAACCAATTTTGTGTTATTTTCATAATTTTTAAACTTTAACATATTTTTTTAAATAAAACCCTAAATATTTACGGACGCCTTAAAAGATTCTAGAAAATAGGAATAAAAGTACATTTGGGCCCAATTAGAATTCTTGTGACTCTGCTCCTTGTTTCAAATTGTTTTGGTTGTATTTCTGTAATTTGGACGTTCTACTGAATCTGCTACATCCCCAACTTTAAAGCAGGTAAATTTAACTTTAAATCAGAGAATTAGTTTCCCTGTTTTATACTAAGGTTTATGCCTCCTCGATGAAATTTCTCTCAGAACCTCTTTCTCTGTCTTTTATTTCTTTATCTGAAAATCAAACACTGAGATAGATACAATGGGTATTCTCCTCTTTTTTCCCTTCAAATATATCATTCTTGACACCGGAGTTAATCTTGTTGTAACCATTCAAACTTCATTTTCTATTGCGGGCAGAAGAATCTAATGGAGTGGGCATTTGTGCATAAAATCTGGGAAACATCGATTTCCAACAATGTTGGTTCAGGTCAGTGAATGTGGAGACGCTTTAACATTTATAGTCACCTTAACTAATATTAATTCTTTTACTTTCAGGTCAACTGTTGAAGGCTGCTTTGCTTTTAAATTACGACCCCAATGGCCCTTCACGTCTCATGTCTACCATGTAAGGAGAAATCTGAAAAAAAACCATTTATACCTCTTTATCTTTTCTCTTATTGTTTGTTTTAAGGTAACTAAACGGGGAACAATTACCCACCCATCAAGCTACTTAAACTAAAAATGTATAGTAAATATATGTGTATATTTATGTATAATCAATCTACGTATATGGATAGAAAAAGTCCGCCCAGCTATTTGTGTAAACATCCCTTTTAAAGATGCAATTGCTTTTTTTTTTTCACCAGCATAACAAGTTCAGAAAAGGGTATTGTGTTTTTTTTTTTGGGGGTGGGGTGGGGGTTCTCAGGGCAGTTTTACATTGTTATTTTTTCAAATTGGTCAATAATTTGTATACTAGAGTAATCACTTTTCAGAAAGATTAAGTTAACTGCATAACTGCACCAAGCTTCAGTGTTCACATTTGTGGCAATATCACTTGTGTGATTTCAATATCTAACTTGGATAAGGTTTGATGTGGTTGTATGCTTCTTGACTTTGAGAAGGCTTTATTGTTTTTTTGATGTTAGTCAGAAAAATTTGTGGTTTCACAAATTATTTAATTGATTAGATTGGAGAAGAAAGTAAAAAATATTCCCTACACAAATATTATGCTTCTACTAGACAAAGATGGTCATCTTAAGTAGGAAAAAGAACCTGAACATTAGTTGTCGGTATATATGCTACGGGAGAAATGCCTCGGATGGCGTAGGTGGGTTAGTTAGCTCTTTCTTCATATGGTCTTTTTTGCACAATTTTACTGTGAACTGTTCAACGATTTAGACAGGGGATGCCCTTAGAGTGACGAAGATTGTATACCTGCTTTAATGAAGCTAAGATGAGTGACTTAAGTTTTGGGCTCCAGTCTTCTTCTTCTTTTTCTTTTATCCATCTTTCCTTGAGCCTCAAGGATCTATAGAAACAGCTGAAGGTAGGGGTAAGGTGTGATACACACTACCTTTCCCAAACCCCAGTTGTGTGATTTCACTAAGTTTTTTCTCGGCCTATGCTTTCTTCTTGGCATAGCCTTGGCGGCCCATCGACTTCTTTCTACTGAACTTGTTGGTATTTTGAGTATTGGGGTGTTGTATCAGATAAGAAGCAAAAGAATTTTTTTTCCAGTGACTATCATAGTCACTCTGCCAAAGCAGTTTTCTTTTTCGCTTCACATTGTGCTTCTGGCACATGGTGTAACTTTAATGCCTTATGTTTATGCTTGTAGTGCAGAACAAGACGGTATAAAGGCAGATCCAACTGAAATGTGTGAACTTATCAGGTTTGTCAAGAGAAACAAACTGCAGACGGAGAGCTTTATCATTGGACAGAATCAATGTAAGTCTATTGCTGTTTCCAAATAAAAATATATCATGCATGAATTTTGGGTTCTGGGAAGTATTTTATATTTGACCTGTTATCTGAACTGTATGCCAATTCGCGGTAGTTCCAAAAGTTTGAAGCTTGGAGCTAGCACTTCAGTTGAAATGTGTCGAGATAGTGATAGGGTACCTACATTCATGTTCATACTTTGCTTCTTACACGTGTGGTATTAAGAAGTAAATGCAGTATACCTATCTTTTCTTGATAACTGTTTTTGTGGTGGTTGCATGGTGGGGCTTCTTTTAGGGATTGGCTGCATTGTTTGTGTACAGTCAATAGTTGCCAGCAAAACACAAACTGTCACTCCTGGTTACTTGTATATTTTTGTTGTAATTGCAGATCTTTGGAAAGGATTACTAGAACCAGGACAAGAAGCTTGTTTTTGAAAATAAACTATACCTAAAAGCTAGTTTTGCTATTTTGATGGACAGATCTTGTAACATCAATTCATGAGAGTTGGTTCTGTGCAAGATGCATGAGTACTTCAAAACCTGCTGGTGAAGGCGCTATTCTGATGCACACTGGAGCATTCCTCTTGATTGGATTGTAAGTATTTCCGTACTTAGGTTACAGTATACCTACCTGCACCCACCATTCTATTAGGACCCAAAGAAATGATAAATACATGTATAATCGTGGCCAATTTCTAGTCTGTATTCTAGAAGTCACATTGTCATGGAAACCAAGCGAGTAAGAGTTAGTAAATGGGTAATGGTCTATTTACAATGTTCATTGGGTAACTCAGCACAGCATTCTGTAGTGACTAATGAAAAATGCTTTGAAAAATACCACAATTCTTTGGATTTTGATGCATGAAGGAAGATACTGTTAGTTATTAGCGAAGTTTCTATGTAGGACTTGGTATATTTTTAAGGAATGCATTTATAAATACAATAAGATTCCTTCAGATTCTTTTTTTGATTGTTAAGATTCCATAAAATTCCTTCAGCACCCTTTGTTGATTGTTTCTTGAATTCATTCAAGATGTTCCCAAGTTCAGGTCTTCGATAATTGCTTTTTGGTCCTCTTACATTAATATTTGGATAATTGTCCCTCTTTAATCTATCTCAGTACTTCAAATATTCATTTGTTGGAAGCGGTCTTTTAACCTCATTTAAAAAAGAATTATAAAGTTAGCCTATCATATACCCCCTCCTGAAAACCTAATAGATGGTATAAATTCTCATGAAGATACAAGTTTGGTTGCATTGGCTTCTCCATCCACTTTGTTCACAACTCCCAATAGAGATAACATTGTTCATTGTTTTGTTCTTGTAAGGCTCACAAAGTATGGTCAAAGTTTCTTTTATTTCGTTGCATTGTTGTCAGTTTATATCCCTTTGTCTACTTATCAAGAAAAAAAATCCCTCTTTGTTCCTTCCTTCCATCAGTTGCACTCCAAGGCACTGGTGTTCATTAACTTGGATGGTTGTTGAAGCTTATTCTCTTCCTTCTATGGTTATGTTTGAATTTGACCGGAGATGTCTTGTTTAGGATTGAGTTTGTATGTGCAGGTCTCTCCGAAAATCATGTTGACCCTCTTTTTACTTGTGGGGCCATGAACCCTCTTTGTCTAACTACATGAGATTGAGTCTTTTCTCTGTTGGTTTTCAAGCACTTAGATCTAGTAAGTGAAGGTTTTGTGTGCTGAGGTCCAAAAACAAAGTTTGCTCTTAAAGTCTGTAATTCCCTTTCAAACAGGACACTTGCAGCCTGCAGAGTTTTCTTCTAGTGACTAGGCTTAAACATGGTTACTTGAAATTGGAATTTCACTCACTGGAACCATGAATATACTTGCTCATACAGGTATGATGGCTCAATTGGTTCAGCATCCCGTGCAATGGCAGTTCTTGATCAGTTTGCATGGCAACTTAGTCGAAGAAATCATTGATTGCTTCCTATTATGTCAAAATATGTTACATAGATCCATGATCTCTGCATCTCAATGGACAGGAAAATGTTTTTGTTGAATCACTTGAGCTGCAAGGTTGTGTCACCTCAACTAGTTGATGGCATTACATTATAGATAAGTCGGTGATGCCTTCACTCATGATTCACATGAATGTGGCGGGAGAGTGAAGGAGCCATTTACATAATTGATTGTCAGCTAAGCTCAGTAGCAAGATGCGTATAGTTAAGCTCTATTTGTTAGTTCTCTGTGTGTCTGTAAACCTAGTTGTGTATATTTGAACAAAATCTTTGTTTTAACAATTTAACTTGGTAAAACCTGTGTCTTGGACCATTCGTACAGTTTACTGTTAATTCACAATCCCAGCTTCTTTTGATTGAATATTTGTTTAATAATAATATTAGCATCCACCCAAAGAAGATTACAGATATGAGAGATTCAAGGATGAAAATTGAGTTTTAAGTAGATGAGGTGAATTGCATGATTAGCAGAGAGAGTTTAATTTGTGTACTTCCCAGAGGAAAGGGGACTTTTGATGAGATTAGCTGATTGCGTACACAGGTGAGGAAAACAATCTTTATCAAGGAGTTCAATTAGTTGGAGAGATCAAAACATTGGAAACACTAAAGAAATCACAATGTTTCAAATAGGAATTTGTCCATATAATTAATTCTATGATCCTTCTTCCTTGGTCACAATCAATCTCAAAGGAAAAGTCAAATAATTATATACTAATTATGTCACCGTCTTCAATACATGTTTTGTCACATGGATAAGGGTAATCAATTTGTTGAAACTGATCCCTGTCCCAAAACCAATCTCCTACTGCTTCAGCTATTGTCTGTAACAAGAAAAAACAAGTAATGTATGCTTTAGTTAGCTAGACTTTTGTAGTATTAATAGACTTTCAGGAAAAAGAATATTATATTCAGATCAAAGCGACAATTATTAAACAAAATTATATAGGGGAAAAAAAATATGAAAATTAAGCTTAACAAATTAGTCTTACCTTGTTGAATAATCTAGGTGAATTGGGACCAAACCAATAGGCTTGTTCTAGAGTTTGGCAATGTGAAAAACAAGAGTTGATGTAATATCCTCTTGTTGAAGATGGCCCTAGCCCTTCCAATGCCTTTAAAAAGTCCAATCTGAAATCTATATAATTATTCAAAAATTAGTACATAAAACAAAATCTGATATATTCAAAAAGCTGTTTGATGAATTTTTCTCTTTTTTTTTTTTTTAAAGAAAAAATTTATTTATATGACCTTGAAGAACTTTGAGCTGATCCGGTGTGCAATTATTTATATTAGCTCTGCAGCTCTTCCAAACACCCTTAGGATCAGTACCAGGAGTGACCAAAATGTTTCTTACCTTTATTTAAAGTAAATATATAAAATAATATTTAGGCCAAAATCAAATAAAATGTAAAGAAAAAAATAAAAAAGAATATTATGAAACCTATTTGAAAAATCTTAGTAAATCTATTAAACTGACCTGCCAATGATCATAGGCTGCATTTAGAATGAAAAGTGGCGTTTGAATTTGTTGAGCCACATTTTGAGGAAAAAAGCACTACACCATTTGAATAAAAATCTATATTATGATAGAAGAAGTTTTGTGAAAAATTAATTTTTTGAGTTGGTATAACAAATATAATTTTTTTATTTTATAAAAGATTCGATAATATATGCATACATCTCACATATCGAGCGATACCTTACTTATGATTCTATACTAAGTATATTATATATATTGTTGTTGTTTCTATTTAGTTGGTAAGGCGCTTAAAATAGTTATTGATCAAATTTGTTATTGCTATGAAGGAATTGGGTAAATGAAAAATTAGTTCTTGATATATACATATATTATATTGCACTTACCAAACCTGGTTTCAATTTTGAAGTACATGATGGAGGCAAATTTTTGGGGGAGCCCTAAAATTCAAAAACATGTAAGAGCAAACATTTATTTATATAAGACAATGAAAAAAGTGAAAGAAAAGAACATACATGTAAACTCACAACATCGTTGAAGTACTGTTTAATATATGCTTTTCCTGAAATATCCTTTCTGTGAAGAATTAAGTCTATTAAAAATAATTCTTGAACATAAATTGTTATAATTTAATTGACAGAAGATATATATATATATAATATTAATAAAAATTAAATATTATTATGTGGAAGAAGAATACTTACATATTAACAAAATAACCAGCATCTGAAAAACATTTAACTTTAGCATTTTCTGGTAAATAAGTTTTGAAGTTATCACAATGCAAGAGTGTAGTCAATCCTCCAGCTGAACATCCAGAAAGTATAGCCTATCATTTCATTGACTTTTGTTTTAGACTCTAAAGAAACAGAGTTTTTAAAAGTGAAAATAAAAAAAGAAATTATATTTAGTTTTTTTTTTTTTTTTTTTTTGTGTTCCCCCCTCCCCACTGTGTAAGAGGAAGGGAGGAGGACAAGGGAGGCGGTTGAAATTACACACAAAAAATATAAAAAATAATAAAATAATATAATGATTTAACTATAATAAAATAATATAAAGATTTAACTAGATTCAACTAGGCCTAATTTTTTCAATAAAATCGTATAGAGTTTTTCACTATATGAAAGAGAAAAAATTTACGGTGCTCTTAAAATTTTCAACTATAACACATATATATAGATTTCAAATCTATAAGCAAAAGATTCTCCAATCCAACAAGTATAATATTTTTCTTTGGCAAATCTATCAAGACATTCAATTTTTTTAAACCAATAAGAATTATAAATTTTGTAAAATATACAAAGAAAAAAAATTCAAACACGTAATTAACTTAATTTAGATAGTTCAATGGAGGTGCTTTGCGGTTTGTTGATTGTTTCTATTTAAACACAAACTAAATCATTATAGCAATGTCCATCAAATTAAGTGAAGTCAAACTTCCATATCCCATGTTTTAAATCACCTAAAAAATTACTACAAGTAACTATTGATATAAAGTGACATCAATAACATAAAAATAAAATATGCATGTTAAAATCAATATTGGTATAAAATTCATATTTTTCGGTGGACAATATATATGGGTGAAGAATTCAATAGGATCATACATTTTCTGAGGTATTCATTCCTTGAGCCAATAATTCCTCCATAATAGCTTTGAATATCCTTGCCCCTCTATAATGAAGTCCTGTAGCCTATCAAATTTGGAATTTTTGTAGATAAAAACAAACCATTTTTAATTATTGTAATTACTATTAATTAACAAATAGGAGCTCTGAAAAGTATACTTAATGTGACTTACAGGATCAATTTCTTCAACATCTCCAGTAAAGGATCCTCCGTCACAATATCTAACAAAAGCTCTATTCCAATTGTAAAAGTCTACAAATTTAAAGAAAAACCATAATTGTATTAATCAAAAAGATTTTTATACTGTATATCTGTCCACCAAAAAAAATCTATATTTTTTGTACCTTAATACATAATACAATAATTAGATAGCTTGTGTAATCTCATAAGTAAAGTTTGGGAAGAATTGAGCGAGTATGAAGACCTTATTCCTACATCATGGATAAAAAAATTATTTTCAAAAACTCGTCGGCTTAAATAATATTTGGCTAGTGGATGTAGGACAATCAAATGTGTGACTTGCCGTTTTCAAAAATAAATGTGACATGACTTAAATATTGGAAGTTTACCTGGATTAGACTTGGGATCATTGCTCTTCATCCCAGAGAAAGCAACTTGCTGATCCATTTTTGCACTAGAACCCAATCTACTATTCGTCTTCACAAGACAAAGAGTAACATTTTTGCACCATCCACCTCCCTTAAATATCCAAATTTGTTTCATTAACATTTAAAGATAAAAGAGATTCACAGGAACAGATGTTAAAATGTAATGTGAAATTTTATTACTAAATTAATCTCAAGGATATATGGAGAATCGGGTTCTTACTTCTTTTTCATTATTATTCAAATAAATTCCATAGATTTATAAAAACACTAACCTCAATGGATATTAGCCAATTATTAACTCCTGTGCCTGATCCTCTATCAAGATGGTATGCTGGTGGAGTTCCATCCAAGCAAACTATAAACACAACATTAACAATAGATAAATTAATAAATAAATAAACATGTATACACAAACAAAAGAAAATTGTTAATTGAAAATTCGAACGAACGGATCTATATATAGATAGATCGAACTACTTATGTGTATGTACAGCTCTTTGTATACAAATCTAGAAACATTCTGACCCTATTAGATTTTCTTCATCCCCTCAAAAGCAATAAAAGAAGAAAAACAAGAGGAAAATCACCGGCTCCTTTTGCTACGGCACTTTGAAGTATAGTGATATTAACGAGCATCTGACTTTCTGCTGTCACAAAAATCAACAAAGAAACTAAAAACAACAAAAAAGTGGTCAGCATTATATTCTACTATTTCTCTCAGTGATAAATATCTGCTAATGATGGGCAGAAGAATACACACATACACCTTTATATATTCAACAAAGATTATGCAAATATTTGCAAAAGGTGGGAAAGTTTAAATTTGAAAAATATAATATAAGATTATGTAAATCAAACGGGATTAAGTAATATCACGGGGTCGGGCCAGTTAAAAAAAAAAGGGGAAACTCACTTAGGTGGTACAATATTTAAAAAATATTTATCATCTATTAGCAATAACATTCTTTTTAAATTTACATTTATAGTATATTTATAATACATTTTTAATATATATTGCAGACATTAATTTTAGTACATAATGCAATTTTCTTACCAAAACAAGCATAATATAATTTAAGACACATATAATATATCCATATTGCATATATAGTTCACTTTAATACATTATTGCTATAGATGGTAATAACTAAAAAATATATTTAAAAGCACTAAATATTTTATAAAAGTACTCACCTAACTAAGAATTTCAAAAAGATTTGGGAAAATTACATTTACATGGCAAGCATAAGCCCTCAATTATGATCCATAACGATAATTTCAAATAATTACAATCCTCAGCCATTGTAGCATTATTTTCAAACACATACAAATTACATTTGTATATGTATGCTGAAATTAATTGTATTAATACAAAATTTCGACATATATATATATATATATAATTGTTTGTATACGTATGCCGAAATTAGCTGCAATGTTCCATGCTTGATTTATGCTTCTAAACCAGTTCCTGCACTAAATAGTCATAAAATGCTCCCAGGTGGGTACAGGTGAGGACCATGACTCGTGGACTGCAACCTCATGAGTCACGGAGCCCACTCGTACTGTTGTGCCTGAGTTTCTCAGGTTCTGTAACACTATGGATCCTTACTGTACACTCGTCAAAATGAGTTCCCAAAATCAAAATTATGGCCAATTCCTTCGACTTCACATCACGAGTCATGAAGTGACACCTCACCACTCGTGAATCTAACTCGTAAGGTGGCTGCCACTTTACAGTGAGCAAATTCCACCCCACGACTCACTCCATGAGTCGTGGAGTGGCATTTCACGAGTCGTGAAGTGACTTATGAGGTGATCTAGTTATTTTTTTCCCAATTTAATGAAGGGTCGTTTGGTAATTTCCCAGGCCTCTTTCCCTTCAATTTCATGTCGTTTTGAACTAGAAATTACTTAGTATATAAATCTCAAACACTTATTTCTATTCATCCTATACTTAATCAAATCAAACCTAGGGTTCTTGTTAGAAGTTTCTATGTAGAGGTTCAAAAAGCAAGTTAGGGTTCTTCTTCAAATCCAACATAGAGTTCTGCTAACCAAGTTTGTAGGTCATGAACAAGGTTCTTGTAATACCTTGAAACTTGTGCTAGAGATTTTGTGGGCTAAACAAAGTGTATAGGTGAAATTTTACCAAAATTTGGCACTAGAAAGTCTTACGGATCGTTCAACGATCTGTGGTCCAGTTGGACAGACTGTGTAATGGTCCATCAAACTGGCCTAGTGAGGCTCCTTTACTGCCTCAACTCTGCAACTTGTCTGATGGATCATGGCCTGATGGATCGTGAAAGGTACCCAATTTTTGTTTAGTCTGGTTTTGCCTTGGACTTTTTCGACAATTCTAATTTATTAAATGGCTAATTCCAAGTCGTTTTGTCTTTAATTTAGGATAAATATAAATACCTAAAGTCTATTTCATTAATCTATAGACAAATTAAGGTTAGATTCTTCAATGTTTTTCTCTCAAAAACAAAGCCTAGGGTTTACAACAAAGAATCATTGTGCAATATTTTCTCCACAAATTCCTTCATAGATTCTCTGGAATTCAAGTATGTGGATTATGCACAAAGTTTTCTTTTAGCCTTATGCCCAAACCCCCAGTATTTTGGTTCATGTTCATGATTTAGGGTGAATCCCCATAATTGTTGTTCATGTTGAGAATTTTGTATTTTATATATACTTGAACATAAATCATCTTAATGTGTTTTCTAATAGAATCTCATAAATTACTAGTAATTGAGAAGAATGTTTTAAGTCACGATTTCAAGTCCCATATGTGGAGCCAATATGTCTTTTGTTCATGATTTTGGATTATGATTTCCATAATTGAAGGCCATGGTTCGCGTTATTGTCAGTTATAAAGTTAGAAGCATGATTGTTGTGGTCAGTTATAAGGTTAAAAACATGGTTCATGATCATAGTTATTGTTATAAATTATATCAAAGAATTTGGCTTTTAGAGTATGATAATATAAGAATGAGATAATAATATAAAAGAGAGAGTAAGTTTATGAGTTCATGTGCTTTTATGTGGTCAAGACAAAAAATATATGTTCATGTTCAAAATTCATGGTTAGTTTTGAGAGTAGTTTAAACACCAAGTGGATTTAGGCAACTTAGTCCTTATTCCATACACTGTGACACTAAACGAAGCTAAGTTCATGGACCAAAGAGACATCTATAGTTCATGGGTTAGTGGATACACTAGGAGATAGTTTATGGCCCTTATTTTGGCATATTAGAACCCCACCCAACACAGGAATATAGTTGTACCACTAGCCTTCTGCTTTTAGAATGTCGGCTAGTCAAGTGTTAGTAAGTAAATATAGTTATAGAAAGGCCAGTAAGAAGAGTTAGCATAAAAAGAGAGTCTTTTGATTAATTATTGTCTTATGACATATGTTTACTTATTGAATCAGCAAGTGACAGTTGAAGTGAATGTCATTTGTTCATGCATAGCTATTTTGTTATTTTTTTGATATCCTGTTTAATTTGTCGACCTCTTGCATACTCAGTATATTCGACATACTGACCGCATACTGCATGTCTTCACATATGTAGATCTAACCAGCCTTTCAAAAGCTTGCAGTTGTCTTAAATCCTCATTCTTAGAAGACTAAAAGTGAAGTGGTGAGTTCCTATTTGATTCGAGAACCTGCTAAAGTTATTTATTTTTCAATATTCTTTAGAGCTTAGACTTTTGAGATAGTACTATTATTATGGTTTTTGGCCATCTAAAGGCATTGTCCTAGTTTATTCTTATTCATCTTGTTAATGGCTTTCAGAAATAGATTTTAGGTTTGGGACACTAATTTTTATTATTTATTCATTTATCCTTTTCTTGATCTGAGGTTCACCATTCTTTATATTATTATTGTTAGAACATAACTTCCGTTAAGTATGAGTGATAGAGCTAGGTATGAACCAAGGGTACATCTAAGGCAACTTAGTGGCTAAGGATGTCAGTCCTGCCTAAGGGTGACTCTAGGGCTTGACATATATCCTTTTAACCTTGTTCGCATCTATCCAGTATTTTGGTTCATGATTATAACTTAGAGATTCTAGGGTGAATCCCCATAATTATTTTTCACGTTGAAAATTATGTTCTTTAAATACTCTTGATCATTAATTATCTTATTTCATGTGTTCATGGAAAAAGGGCCAAATTTGTTAGCCTCTTATGTTTTAATAAAGATATGCAAAAGTAATATTCATCTCACAGGAAATAAAGCTAGACAAAAATAATGAGGTGCGAACCAAAATAAAAAAGTAAAAAGGATATCCTTAGGATCCATCAAGCAATAGAAGGATAATAGGAGATCTCAAAGGCGATACCAGAATCCATTAAATAACAAACAGAGGGTCTACCAAAAGAAATAAAATCAATCGTGCCAATAAACATAAATCACGTCATCCATCAATCAGCCAAAAAGGATAATATTCACACTAAAATCATGGACATATCTAATATGAACATGATTCTGTGTGATCAATAGTATTCAAGAACAAGATTACACGGAGCAAGCAAATAGAAGAAAATCAAGCCGAGAATCATGGATATAGTTAAATAGAAATGATCCATTTTGATTCCTCAATCAGGGATAATTCAAATACTTGATTGGGAAGAATACCTTTGGGTTTTCCTTAACGAGCGACAACCTACAGACACTATACAGAAAGCAACCGCAAATTAAGAAGGATTATGCAACTTCACTTGAATAAACTGTTTACTCTTTATCTTTTTTCAAAGCATTGTATGCTGTCAAGTTTACATTTGTATTAGCAGAGAAAAAGATCATAACAGTAGAGTTATACAGGTAGAGGCCATATTGGTGTATAAGTTGTGAGTTGTTCAACCATTTAACACACTTTCAGAGAAGACACTTATTATACTTAAAAAGATCTAAAGGAACTCCTTGAAACCCAAATAGATTAGAATCGACACCATATTAATGGTCCGAACTAGTATAAAACTCTTGTCTCTATTTATATTCCACTATAATTTATTTTTCTTTCTGTTTTTAAACTACCTTGCAGGTGAGTCAACTATCCTCAACTCTTTCTTATCTTCAGTGTGTTGGGGAGGCCAGGGAAGATGGATTGGATCGAGAGGCGATGCTTATACCTCTTCTTTCTCGATAGGATTGTAGTCGACTAGAGGGAAAAAAATCAATTCACTCCCTCTTGAGTTTGAATTTGTATCAAAGAAGGTTCTCACTAAAAGACGCCTAACAATACTTGAGGGTAGTGGAAAACTACAAAATTGCTAAAGTTCTCTTACAAGACGTACACTC
>JBDJHY010000106.1:12962497-12973129 GCA_039654485.1 Withania somnifera | reverse complement strand
TAATATATCTTTACTATATTATTCTTATATATTGCTATATTTAGACTTCAACGTTCAAAATAAATTTTATATATATGTATATATAGTATATTTTTTGTATATCGTTAGTATATACTATATAATGTTAATATATTGTTAATATGTCTTTAATATATAATATATAACAATGTATATGTAGTATATATTGTTAATATGTCTAATAGAACATTAATATACAGTATATATATGTAGATATAGTTAGTATATAATATATATCGTTAGTATATATTGTTAATATGTCTAATATATCTTTAATGTATAGTATATATATGTAGATATAGTTAGCATATAATATATATTGTTAGTATTTATTATTAATATGTCTTTAATATATAATATATACCTATATATATGTAGTATATGTCTAATATATTTTTAATATATAGTATATATATGTAGTATATGTCTAATATATCTTTAATATATAGTATATATATGTAGATATAGTTAGTATATAATGTATATCGTTTGTATATATTGTCAATATGTCTTTAATATATAACATATAACTATATATATATTGTATATTGTTAATATGTCTAATATATATCTTTCATATATATAATATTTTGTTAAAATATAGTATATATGTTTGATATATTATTACTCATTAATATGTATTTTTAATATGTTTAAATGTTTAATGTATCTTTAATATATAGTATATATATATATATATATGTAGTATATTTTTTTTGTATATATATATATTCTTAGTATGTGTATATCTTTTGTATATATAATATATAAATATATTTTTATTATAATACATATATCTTTAGTAACTTAACATATTTAGTATATATCATTACTCGTTAGTTTTTATTTTTATATGTAAATATTATTAATAACTCTTTATATTCGTACTAATTTAAATTTAAACTATACAAATATATATTTTGTATTAATTAAACGTGTTTAATTTTATTTTTTTTTAAATGAAATTACTATTCACAACGGGTCGGACCAGACACTGTTCACATGGATTGGATCGGTCCAGATCAAGTATTTTGGACTGTATTTGACCGGCTCATTTTGATCCCGCCCGGAATAGTGAAAGCCTGGACCAGACCAGAACCCGGCCGGTCCAGTGGACCAATTGATCTGGACGAAACAGGACCGGCTCGATTTACACCCTTAGCTAGGACCATAGATAAGCCTTTGTCACGCTGCAAAATCTTGTTATATAAATTTTCTCAACTTTCATAAGCTGAGTTTTGAATTTTTAGAACATGGATGGAGCATCAACCAAAGGAGAAAAGAATAATTTAGTAGAACTGATTTATATTTTTATAGATAAATAACTTAATATTCACAAAATGTATCATTACATGTTTTGAAGATTAGGGTCAATAAATAATATTAAACTCTATCAATTTTAAAAATATCTATGTAAAGTGTCTGGTTTCGCATAGAAATCATGAATTCATATGCGTCATAATTTGGACAATACATCTGCGCACCGATAGAACAAGGAAGTTTCGCCATTTATCATTACTATTTTTTCTTCACTAGCTAGGATCTTCTTTTACTGAATTTTTGTCTTGTAAGATTTTAATGAGGCATATTATTTATCAAATAAACATCCAAAGGATGTTATAAATATATTTGTATCATAATAATTTATTTATTTATTTTGAGAAAAGTTAAAATTAGTTATATTGGGACCAAGCCAAATTTCTTTTTTGTATTTCATCCATCAAAAGAAATAAGAAGTTGCCTCTCTTCTCTGGACCATATTCTTCTTCTTGTTTATTATTTTATAAAAGGATGTCTTTGTTCATTTTTTAATTCTAACTTTCTTATAACATGTATTACGAGATTAAGGAGCATGTTGATACATTCTACGAATTTTTAGTTTAAGATCATAAAATTCAAAAAGTCTCTTTACTTTTTTAAACTTCATGTCATGTCAAAATAAAAAAAAAACAAATTAAAACAAAAAAAAAATACCTTTCTCTTAATAAAATAATTTATAAACAAAAAATTATTATAACTTACGTCAGATCACAATTTCAATGATTTATAAACATACAAATAATTATAACTTGCGTCGGATCACATTTTCAAAGAATCATCAGTAGGAAATTTGAAGAGAAGGGGAAGTAGGATGACTTAGGTAACTTTTGATGGGAATAGCTGATTAGGTACACAGTTAAGTAAGCAATCTCTATCAAGGAATTCAATTAGTTGGGAGATGAAAACACTTGCAATTTGATGGATAAATGAAGAAAACACAAAGTTCGAAATAGGAATTGTCCAGATAAATTGCTCATTTCTGTGATATGAAACAATTCCATTACTTCAAAAAACTTAACCTTCTTCCTATTGCACAATCCTCTATATCCATCTCAAAGAAAAAGACATAATAATTAGTTATATGTCTTGTGAATTAGTTATATCACTGGCTTCAACACATGTTTTGTCACAAGGATAACGGCAATCAATATGTCGAAACTGATTCCTGTCCAAAACCCAATCTCCTGTTGCTTCTGCTATTGTCTGTAAGAAGGAAAATAAGCCATTTACGCTTAAATAGATTTCTGTATTGTGTCATTGACTCTACGATTTACAGTCTTTCAATACTTTTAACAAAATTACATTGGAAATGGAGATTAATAAGTCAACTAATTAGTTTTACCTTGTTGAATAATCTAGGTGACTTGGGACCAAACCAATACGCTTGTTGTTGAGTTTGGCAATGTGAAAAGCAAGAATTGATGTAGTATCCTCTTGTTGAAGATGGTCCCATTGCTTCCAATGCCTTTATAAAGTCTAATCTGAAACCTAAAATAATTATTCGAAAATTAGCCATAAAAACAAAATTCGATATACCTCAAAAATTATTTGATAAATTTCTTTGTTTCTTTTCGTATTGTTTAGACTCATAAAAAATCTTGGAAGGCGTATGGCAAATTCTTCAAAAGTAATATATTTTTGTAGGGTTCTATAGGAATATGAGATACGTACTAATGGAAAAGGTCATTTTAATCTAGGGAAAAAAATAAATTTGTGAATAAATAATGCATCAAAAATTTGAAAATATTATTGACCTTGAAGAACTTTGAGCTGATCTGGTGTGCATTTTTTTATATTAGCTGTGCAACTTGTCCAGGCACCACTAGAATCACTACCAGGAGAAACCAAAATGTTTCTTACCTTAATAAAAGTAATAACATTCAGTACAAAAAAAAATATTATGAAACATATTTTAAAAGTCTTATTAAATCTAATATACTTACCTGCCAATGATCATAGGCTGTATTTATAATGAAAAGTGGCGTTTGAATTTGTTTAGCCACATTTTGAGGAAAAAAGCACTGCACCATTTAAATGGAAAAAATCTTAGATTTAAAATTTAATATATGTAATTGCCTTTCGGAATTAATTATGGTATGCATTTAGAGATAATGTAATTGGGAGGGCTTCAAGTGCAAAAATTAAAATAAATATTGATAAATTTTGTTATTGCTATGGAGGAATTGGTTAACAAGACCCCTATTTTTTATGTGGACAAGGTGATATCTTTCGAACGCAAACATGATAAATTTTCGTTTCAATATAATAGCTCGTAAATCATAATGAAGAAGTTTGCATGATTAACAAGACCGTAATAGTGTTGTTAAATGAAAACCTAGTTCTTGATATTATATATTGCACTTACCAAACTTGGTTTCAATTTTGAAGTACATGATGGAGGCAAATTCTTGGCGGAGCCCTAAGAATAAAAATATTAAATTATGAGAGCAGTTGTACAATTTTCAGAATAATTATAGACAATAAAAATGTGGAAAAAAAAAAGACATACATGTAAAGTGACAACATCATTGAAGTACCGTTCAATATATGCTTTCCCTGAAATATCCTTGCTGGAAATATATACAAATTAAACTGTTAATATAGAAAGATTTAAATTGATGAAAGGAAAATAAATGTTGAACATAAATTGCAAAAGTTTAATTAACAAAATTTAACATAACATATTTCTTAGAATTCAAACATAATGAGGAATAAGAAGGCTTACATATCAACAAAATAACCAGCATCTGAAAAACATTTGAATTTAACACTCTTAGGTAATAAAGCTCTGAAATTGTCACATTGTAAAATTGTTGCTAATCCTCCAGCTGAACATCCAGACAGTACAACCTACTAGAAAGAATAAAAGAAATAGAAAGTAATTAAAAAGTGAATGAAAGGAGGAGAAAGGGAGACCGTTGACTCTACATGCACACGTTGTAAAAGTTTCACTATTACCATTACATTATCGGAGGGATAATTCATGAAGGAAATATTTACATAAGATGATAATTTCATCATTTTATTATACAATGAGATAAAATAATTATAATACCAATATATAATAAAGCTAATTATATACTTTATTATAATTTTTTTTTTATCCACATACCAAACGAGACATAAATTTAGATAATTAGGTAGAGGTATTGAGTTGTTTCTATTTAAAATAATAACAAAAAAAACTCACTATAAGAATACCACCAAGTTAAATGGAGCCAAACGTTTGCAGACCCCTAAAAATAAGAGTGTTAACTAGTGGAAGTAAAAAAAGAGGAGGTTGTTCAGTCATGAGTCCACGTGTTGTTAGAGTTTCACTATTACCATTAAGCAATAGTAATTTTTAGTTTGATAGAGGTGGTTGTGTTGTTGTTTCTATTTAAGAAAATATAGCAATGTCCACTAAATTGAATGGACTCCAACTTTCATCATATTTTACTATTTATATAAAATGAAATTAAGAACATTAAAAATAGAATACATTATTTATTACACTATATTAAAATTTTTGGCATAATTGTTTAATGGAGAGAGTATATATGTAAGTAAAAAAGGTATGATTTGATCATACATTTTTTGATGTATTCATTCCTTGGGCCAATAATTCCTCCATAATAGCTCTGAATATCCTTGCCCCTCTATAATAAAGTCCAGTAGCCTGTCCAATTTTGAGCTTTTAATTAGAAAAAATGAACCTTTGAAATATTATAGTAGTATGTTAATTAACAAATTAGGAGCTCCGAAGAATTTACTTATGTAACTTACAGGATCAACTGCTTCAACATCTCCGGTAAAGGATCCTCCATCACAATATCTAACATAAACTCTATTCCAATTGTAAAATTCTACAAATTTCAAAATCATCATAGTTGAATTAATTAGAGACATTTTTACCTTTTATTATATCAATTCACCATTATAATGTACCATTTTTGTTACTAATGTATAATACAATAATAACAACAACACACTCAGTATAATGCATTAGCAAGCTAAGTCTATAAAGTCTACACAGATCTTACCGCTAAGTGAAGGTAGAAAGACATATATCAAAACAGTACATTAATGTTTAATCCAGATATCTTATATACAATAGTGTGTCTTTTTTGCAACTAGTAAATGTAATTACTTTTACATAATAAATACATAACTTTTCCGTTATTTGAACTAAGTTGTATATACGTAAAACATAAAATAATAAATAAATGTGGCATGGATTGAAAAAATATAATATTACCTGGATTACGGTTGGGATCATTACTCATCATCCCAGAGAAAGCAACTTGGTTACCCATTTTTGCACTAGATCCCAACCTGCTATTCTTCCTCATAAGACAATGAGTAGCATTTTCGCACCATCCACCTCCCTTAAATATCACGATTTAACAAATTTATTTAATTAATAAGTTGCTATTCTAAGATAGAATGAATACACAAAAAATAAATGTTATAAAGTAAAATTTTAATAAATCAATCCTAAGAATGGGCAAATAGATTTGGAAAAAATTTAAATTTTTTCATTTCTTTTGAAATAAATTTATAACAAAACTTACCTCGATTGATATTACCCAATTATTCATTGGTGTGCCTGTTCCTCTATCAAGATGGTAAGCTGGTGGAGTTCCATCCAAGCAAACTATAAACACAACATTCAACAATAAATGAATAAACATATAAGCGTGTGCATACCTATATATATATATATATATATAGTCGATTTATATATAAATAAATGGAACGAACCGAACTCGCTATTTGAGTTTATGTACACCTCTATATGTGTGTATAAAGATGTATACATAGACATACACATAAATCGAGAAACATCCTAAAGTATTAACAAACATTAAAAAAGGGAAAAATGTTTTTATTTTTATTTTTTACAATCCATGTATAAACACACAAATAGACGAAAATTCTTCAGCCAAAAAAGAAAAAAAAGGGAGAAAAAGAAGAAAATCACCAGCTCCTTTTGCTACGGCACTTTGAAGTATAGTGATATTAACAAAGAGACTTTCTGTTGTAACAAAATTCAGCAAAGAAACAGAAATGAACAAAAAAGTGGTCGCCATTCTGCTATTTAATTTCTCTTTATAATAATATTGCTAATGGTGGGCAGAAGACATACATATATATATATATATATATATATATATATAGATTTTTTTATTTAACAAAGATACTGGTTTTATATCAAGTGTGAACTAAAGCCATAAATGGAATATTTGTGACGGTAAAATAAGTGGAATTTAATTGAATATACCAAAAAATAAATTTAACTATTTCTGGAGAACTTCTAAAATAGAGCATTAATTTTGTTTTCCCTTATTTACAGGCAGATAAATCTGCCATTCATGATTACAATTAACTAACAATACATTATCAGTAAATACCACATCTAACAAGGGTAACAACTTAAGTATTTACCTTTAAATAAAGAAGCAACCTTATGTGATTTCAAATGTACAAAGTGCAACTTTAAATATGAAAATATAAGATTGGCGCTGGACCGGTCAGGTTAAATAAAAAATCAACCTGGCCGGTCCAATGTCTGGGTTGGGGGATCTTTCCGAGTTTAGAAGGGTTTGCGGGGCTGGGTTATGCTGTGGCCGGGCTGGTTATAATTTTAGTTTGAAAGCTTAATGAAAATAATACAATAACTTAAATAAAAATATAACATATATTAACGTTAAAGAAAATCAGTCTGGATATGGTTGACGTGACATAACTAATCCCAGGCCATATGTTGAAAAAATGGAACCATGTGAGATTGGTTTAGCACAACCCCCAACCAAGCTCAATTCCTTTACTTGAGCCGGTCATTTTTCTTGGAAACCGATAAGGTCCAATCCGACTCATTTAACAGACTTAGGATTAATTTTATGAACTCTATTATTAATCATTTAATTAGTCTAATATTAAATCAGGCTGCAAATTACTCCGATGAAGCAAGAGGGAAATGAATCTCACTTTCTCAATTAATATTGCCGAGAACAAAATTTTTATTGAATTTAAGTTCACAAGAAAGTCAAATTATATTAAATTCAAGATATTATTAATTTAAATAAATATTATAGGATAATAATTTTAAATTTAATGATTTAAATCCAAATAAACATGAATGATTTAATCTTAATTGCGTTAGTCCATTTAATTGAAATATAAATGATCATAATAAGTTCTAAGATATCTTCAAATAATGTGGCACGCTAAATCAAGTCAATAACTAATAAAATCATGTAAAGTGCATAAGTAATATATAGCATCCCAAGTCAATATATAAACTAATCAAAGAAAAAATATAGAGAAATTTTTTTTTGCGGAGTGCGGTGGTGATCCTTCAAATCTTTCGCATATCAAAAAGGTGAATAACAAGTTTTTTTTATACCTTCACGTTTGTAATTAAATCTTGATTCTGCATTCATGGTAAATTCAAGAACTAGCAAAACCATTGAGCTGAATAATTAAAAAAAATAAAAATGTAAAAGGGAGTATTTTACATAATATGAAATCCTATTTTCAAACACAAAGACGCCTCTTTTTTCTTGTTCCACCATGTCAAGGCTTACATAGAAAGAGCAAATCTGTTGACCATCAATATTTTAAGAGAAATAATTATATTTCACATATATATTTTTGATAAATTATCTCGGTAAAGGATATTCCAACGAACAGCCTAATTTCTCCATGTGTGTACATAACTGATTTCTCTAATTCTGTGACGAGTAAATATTTCCCTAATTAATTAAATATTAAACTGTAAAGTCAATAAAATTTTAAATTTTTGGTATACTTTTCATTAAATAATAAGAAATATTTTATCCTAAGTCGCTTCAGGAAATGACAAAAAAGCTTCAACAGACAACAACTAACGTATCGTGTTACATACAACTAACTACTTGCAATATCTCGTATTCTCGTTTTCACAAATTTCATGGCGAATTTAATGTTTTTAGGATATGAATGTATCACTAGAGAAAGAAGAAAAAGGAACGAATCAAGTTTGTATTTGGTAGGAAGAAAAATATTTCTTAATTTTGTTATTTTTGATTGGTTTAAGTGTTTTAAAAAATATTTTTCAAGTTACGTTATTTTCCTCAAATTTAAGGAAAATGACTTACCACCAAAAAGTAAAAAAAAAAATTTCAAAACTCTCTTTAACCTTCACACCCAACTTTTCGTACTAACTCGAGTCTCTGGTCTTTGGTAGGGTTGGGTCTTGATCAAGATTTGGGGTTGGATCTCGGGTTGAGATTCAGGGTCGGATCACGGGTTGAAATTTGGGGTTGGATCTCAAGTCGGATCTCGATTCAAAATTAAGGGTTGAATCTCGGGTCAGGATCCGGGGTCGGGACTCGGGTTGGGATTCGAGATATGGTCTCAGATCGGGATTCGAGCTTGGATCTCAAGTTGAGATTCAAGGTCAAATCTCGAGTTTAGATTCAAGGCCAGATCTCGAATCGGGATTCGGGGTTGGGTATTTAGTCGAGATTCAAGTTCGAGTCTCAAGTCAAAATTTGAGGTCGGGTCCTGGGTCGAGATTCAGGGTCGGGTCCCGAGTTGGATTCGGGTTGGGATTCGATATAGGTCTCGAGTCAAGATTCAGGTTCAGGTCCTAAATCGAAATTTTGAGTTGGGTGTCGGGTCAGAATTTGGTTCGGGTCAGAATTTGGTTCAGGTCACGTCTAGAGTCAATATTTAGGGTGGGTCTCAAGTTGAGATTCGAGGTCATGTCTCGGGTTGAGATTCGAGGTTAGGTTTCGGATCGGGATTTGGGTTTGAGTTTCAGGTCGAGATTCAAGGTCGGGTATCGGGTTAAAATTCAGGGTCAATTCTCAGGTCGGGATTTGGGGTTGGATCTCAAGTCGAGATTTATAATCGGGTCTCGAGTTGAGATTCGAGGTTGGGTTTCGAGTTGGGATTGGGGTAGGTTCTTGGTTCGGGATTTGTAATCGGGTCTTTAGTCAAAATTCGGGGTCGATTCGAATCTTTGGTCAGGATTCGGGTTCGATACTAAACCCTAAATTCTGACCTTGAATCCTAATCTGAGAACCGACCCAAAATCGCGACTTGAGATCCAACCCTAAACCCCAAACTCAAATTTCAACCAACCCCGAGACACGACCTCAGATCCCAATTCGAGACCGGACCTCGAATGCTAACTCAATAACCGACCCTGAATCTCGAGTTGGGACTCTACCTCGAATCCCGATCCGGGACCTGACCTTGAATTTTGAATTAGAACTCGACTTGAAATCTCGATAGAAGACCAGACACCGAATCCCGACCCGAGATCCGCTCTCGAATCCAGACCCGAGGTCCACCCCGAATCCCAACCCAAAACTCAACCCCGAATTCTGACCCGATATCCGACTCTGAATTTCAACTCGAGGCCGATCTCGAATCCCGACCCGTGCCCCTAAATGTCGTGTCATGAGTTAGGATCTTAGGTAGTTGTTAAATATTGGTGTCATTAATATTTGACAAGATTTTACCTACAAGCTCTTGGGACAATATTTTCTTCTTACTAACCAAACACTAAAAAATAAATAAGAAAACCCTTATTTTGCAAGAAAATATTTTTAAAGAAAAATATTTTCCTTCATACCAAATACACTCTAAGTGGGAATATGAAATTTCCTATTCCTGTGGGTAAATAATTCGGAATTCAATGAAGTGTAACATTTCATATTGTTAGAGCATGAATTCTAAGAAAGATATATATAAATTAGGGTAAATTACATAACTAACCAAACATTTTTATTCTATTAGTATTTTATCTTATTATTTTAAAAAAATTATGAAATATACTACTTTTTGAATTTGGTTGTGATACATCACACATATCACGATGTAACTGAACGATACTCATATACACGTGATACATCATACATATTGCAACTACACAATATATCGTGTGCCTAACCATTTATCTGAATGATTTAACTGCATGTATTTGTATGTATCTGGAGAGTTACTTGAATTATGTATCCCGGCCTTCCTTATGTATTTGGAGGATTTTTTGAGTTATGTATTGCTCCCAAGTTATGGATCACGACTTTCCATATGTATTACATATAAAAAAAAGGGTATGTAACATAATTTCAGAAACTAGTGATATATGAGTAATAATTAGCTCCTATAGTAATGTGTTTTATGTAATTTACTTTTTAAAGTATTTAATTTTATGAAAAGATAATGAATTTGTTATTATCATTAAGACAACAAAAAAAAATGAGTGAAAGAAAATTCCGAGGATTGTGTTCAACACAATTTCCTTAAAACAGATTCGCT
>JBDJHY010000106.1:12931323-12942845 GCA_039654485.1 Withania somnifera | reverse complement strand
CCGAGTGGCTGAAGAGAGGGCCAGGGTCGCTGAGCAGAGGCTCCGGGCATCCGTGAATCTTCTCATCACATGTTTGAACCATCTCAACCTCGTTTCCACATCTTGTCTTACATTGATGTCATTTCCACTGTGTCTCAAATATTCTCATTCCTAATTCTATCTCTGCAAGTAAATCCACGTATGCATCACATTATCTTCATCTGTCACCTTCATCTTTTGTATGTGAGAGTTCTTGGCAGACTGACATTCCAATCCATACAACATTGCCGGTCTAACTACTATTCTGTAGAATTGTCTTTAAATTTAGGAGGTACCTTCTTATCACACAAGACTTCGAATAAGAGCCTCCATTTTATCTATCCTGCACCAATACAGTGACTAATATCCTCGTCATTCTCACCACTTCCTTGGATAATAGAACCTAGATACTTGGAACTACCTCTCTTTGGGATGGCCTGAGTATCAAGCCTTAACTTCCACGTCACTCTCATGCATCACCTCACTAACGTTACACTCTAAATATTCAGACCTCACTGACGTTACACTCTAAATATTCAGTTTGGTCCCGCTCCATCTAAATCTTTTAGACTCGAAGGTTTGTTTCCAAACCTCCAACTTAACATTAACTTCTTCGCGAGTTTTGTCAATCAAAACTATGTCATCTACAAATAACATTTATTGTGACACCCCATCCTAAGTAGTTCTAAAAAATAACCAAAAGCAGGTTCACATGGGTATGGAGCAAGAAATCATAAATCTTAGTGCATTTCCTATTGATAAAAAGAAAATCTTGTTGCATTGCTCAAAAGTATTTGACAATTTAAAATTCCTTGAACTTGGCTTAGTTTTCAAGTGACACACCTAAACTATAGGTTGCTTATGTTGCTTGTTTGAACTTTTTTTCGTATCTATTACCACCATGATCCAAATCGTAGCATAGCTATAGGTGTGACATGGGTGTTTTGTTCATTGGACTGTCTTTTTTAGATTTATAATATGTTTGGTGCAACTCTATTTTTTCCGGTCAGATCAGCATTTTATCACCGCCCCACACATGCACCAAAAAAAAAGGGAAGAAAAAAATGAAAAATCACAAATGTGATAACATAAAGAAGAATAAATATGTAGACATTTAAAACAGTCATTTGACCTTGTGGAAATTTGTTATTGGAAGAAAAAGCCACGTATAAGCTGTTTTTCACCTTTTCTTGCTTTCAAGCACCCGCTTCATTTTCTTGTTCTTTTCTTGGTTATGATATGTACAGAACAATTTGTTTCACCAAAATGAGCACAACTCCTGGACCTTTGTCTCCAAAATTTGTTCCTGCTGAAAAGAGTGAAATTACTGCAGTAAGTAAACCAGATGGTAAGTAAATTGCTTTTATTTTTTTCTTATTCTACCAAATGCTGACGGTGACGAAGGTTACCGACTTTCGGTGGATGCGGAGCCAATTATGCTTTTGTTATACGTCTATATTTAGTGTTGGTACCTTTTTTGCCTTTTGTTGCAGGTTTCAAGTTCAGTCTTGTATCATATAACATTTTGGCTCAGGTAATCAGACTTAATAATCAAACTTACGAGTTCAAATTTCTTGAAGCAATTCATTTACTTTTATTTTCTTTATAAGGTGAATGCAAGTAATACGTCAGTAATGCAAGTTAAGTGCGCTTTCTTAGTCTATTGAGCATCCTTATATGGCTAACACTGCAAAAGGTTTATCTTGACATGGTATTTATTCAGCTAGCAAAGTACTCTTGTGATTTTATTCTTGTGAACTTTGTATTTTGGACAAACGAACAAATGAACCTAACGTAAAGTATGTTAGGCCTTCCTCTGCTTGCCTGGGGTTGAACCATCGTATTAAGTAGAGATACATATCTTTATGGGAAAACCATTATCGATCCACACATTTTCTTTTCATTAATCAAGTGTGCTAACATCGTTGGTATGTCCTTGATTTGTCTTTTCGGACTAAGCACAGTTCAAGTGATATTATCTCATACCCTGACACTTGAATTCTGAAATGCTAGTCAGTTTTAGAGATATATGGATTCTGTTTGCCAATGTTTCATGGTTCTGAGAATTTTTAATTGTAGGCATATGTAAAGAGTGCTCTGTTTCCACACTCCCCAGGGCCTTGTCTCAAGTACGTCATCTATATCTAAGTTTTCCTTTTTGCATTTCCTATAAACAGTCTGTTGGATATTCTTTTTCTTTTCCCTTGGAAACCGTAATGTGATTGATGACATATTTGAGTGAAGTCGACCCAAATTGACTTGTTTATAGTACCTTCCTTTATGAAATATTGCTGAAGCTCCAATATGATTGTGTCATGTTGCATTACTTTTTTAGTATATTCTTTGCCTTCACGAATTGGAATCAGGAGCATATAAATTGTATTGGATTTCAGTAGTTCTCTAAGCTAGTGTTAATTGAAAGATAAATAGTTGTTTAAGTCAATTTAATTTGTTTTCTCTTCTAGTATTTTAAGAAGCATCTTCTGTAAAGTTTATTTTAAAAGCATCGTGACTTGAAGCCATGTTGACCATGATCCAATAAGCTTCGGTTGAGACAAAGTCTTAAACTTCTTTCTTTTACTTGCAATTTCAGAATCAACATTTATTATGTGTTTGTGTCAGGTGGAAAGCCCGTTCACAGGCAATCCTGACAGTTCTCAAGAACCTCAAGACCGATTTCCTTTGCTTACAGGTTTGAAATTTTTGATAATGCCACAAAAGGTTGTGGTGGAGTGCTCCTCCATCCTTGACCAAAGGTCTCGGGTTTGAGCCGTTGGAATGAAATTTCCTTTGGTAGGATGCGCTTTATCCTCATTCGCCCCTCCCCACACACAACTACATAGAAAGTTGACTTCCTAACATGAATTGGTATTAGTCGGGCCCTTAAGTGGATACTGGACACTTGGAGGGAAACCCCCCCAAAAAAAGAAAGGAACTTCTAACTACTTCTGGGCTATTTCTTAATCAAAATTGTTTTATGTGCCAGGAATTGGATGAATATGATAGCTTCTATAGAAAAAATATAGAGAGTGTTGGCTATTCAAGTATCTACGTCCAAAGAAGTGGGCAGAAGCGTGATGGATGTGGGATCTTTTTTAAGCAGGAGAGGTGATCAATCCTCTCCTTTTCCTTAACAACTATAATTAAAAGAAATACCTTTTTTGTTTTTGTTTTTTTGATAAGGTGAATAATTAAAAGAAGTGCTAAGCTTAAGAGATAAAACTATTTATATTATTTGAAGGGACTTGCTTGTCATCTATAAATGCTTTATGTTTGAGAGTACGATGACATGATCATGTACTGCGTCTAGCTAAAAAGAAGATGATCAGCTATAAGTTCACTTAAATAAAGCTTTGGCGTCATAGCCTGGCATCTTCAAGGGAGCCAAGATATGAGTAATACTGCACATGGAGTTCTATATCAGAAGTTCTTATGGTTTGGATGGATATGTTTCTATAACTTCATAAGGAAGAATGATATTCCTACAAAGCTCATTTTATCTGAATTTATGCTATTCCAATAGAGCAGAGTTGGTCATTGAAGAGAAGATAGACTACAATGATCTTGTACCCTCAATTCAAGAGGATACTGCACCTGCAGATAAAGAGGCGAATCTACCTGTTGGTGCAAATAAAAAGATATCATCAAAAGGTGGTTTGGTTTTACCCACCTCGTTTTTGTCTTTACAAAATTGGAGCATGATCTGGTTTTAAATTGTCAAATATAGGGTCAGGGAAACATGTATTTATAGTATACTGCTACAAAATTCTGTCCAATGTAACTGCGAATTAAAGCAATTTGCCTTCTTCCTGTCTCTTTTCATCCTTCTTATTGGGGGTGAACCTGGGCTGGTTTAGTACTGAAGTTACAGCTAATTTCCTTCAAACAGTTGATGTATGTGTAAATTTCATGCCTTCATAATAGAAGAGGGCGAAAGGATTTGAATTGCCTTGTTGTGATAAGATCCAAAGATTCTTGTACCACTTATAATTAAAGTTTTTAATTTATGGAACTGGTACTCTTGAAAAACTGAACACTTGGAGCTTGGAAGTTGACTTTCATTCTCAGCCTCTAATTTAATGTAGGGAGTCAATCTGTATCAAATAAATAGAAGCTTTGATAGAAATCTCTACTGTATTGTGTAACTTGTTATCAGAGCAATTTAAGTGAGGCTTTCATATCGTATTCAGAAACCTGGATTGGCATTTGCAGTTGAAATAGTTAGAACTTCTTGTGCTGTTAAGGTATGTTTTAGTAGCAACAACCAATGTGTGAAGAATCATATCTAAGTTCGACTTGAGGATTTTTTGACAAAAGATGCCCATGTTAAAAGAAACATCCATGGCTGAAACCAGCACCAAGGGTGTGTGATTTGGTTTCTGAAATGGCCAAATTCTGTTGTATTGGTAGCATGGGGATATGCCGAGTTGCCACAGCAAGTTAACTAGTTACTAGCAATTGTAGATTCTGAGTATCCGTTGCATAGATAGCCTTTTCCATTCTAATACTCCCCCATATCATATTTCTTGAACTATCAGCAGTATGGAGAATGGAGAACCAATATTGGATCTAACGCAGCAGTGCATTTTCGAATAGGCACTGAAGGAAACTTCATAGTAAAAAAGTATTTAACTCTTTCAGAATTGAATTACTTGAAATTTCAAACTAAAAAGGGGGAGATTTATACACATCTCATGTTAGGGGGGTGAATACGGTGTTGTGGGGTGATGGGTTATGGATTCATTTTTACTTCTCAATGCACAAATTTGGTGGTAATGGTTGTGTTAAACTTCATAATCCTATCACCTTCGTAACTGTGTTCTTTTCGTTCCAGTTTCAGATGTCAGTTCAAAAAACAACCGAGAAGATCGTGGAGACCTAAATGATCCTTGTGTTAGATTAAAACGTGACTGTGTGGGTATTATGGCTGCCTTCCGCCTTAAGGATCCTTGTCATCTTATCATTATTGCCAATACTCACCTTTACTGGTATGCCCATTATCCATTCTTTTGGTAGTGCAGCACATTTACTTGGATGTGTGGAAACTGGATCTTTAATTTGTCAAGTTTGTGCACTGTTGACATATATGAATGATACTACAGGGATCCAGAATTGGCCGATGTTAAACTTGCCCAAGCTAAATACTTGCTTTCCCGCTTAACTCAGTTCAAGTTACTAGTATCTGACAAATTTGATTGCTCACCTTCTGTAATTGTTGCTGGTGATTTCAACTCCCTTCCTGGGGATCAGGTCAGCTAGTCTCTCTTTTTCCTTTTAGAAAGATTTGGTGCTTTTGCAGTGGCCAAGCTATTGAACAACACTGGCTTACTCTATTTAAGCTGCATTCATTGTATTTGATTTCTTCATCTTTATAGTAGGAACTTTTTTTCTACTAAAAAAACTAGACTTTGGGTCTAACTGAATCTGAAAAGCTAATTAATGAGGTCAGAATTAGTTGAAGCCAACGGAGACAACAACCAATTTGGGGCACTCTTAACACTCCTCTTATGGAGTGTGGATAACATACCATAGGAGCTGAACATAACAAACACAATAGGAGAGATGGATCGCCTTTTATATACCATCTTAAGCAAAATAGATCTTGGGCCAAAGTCTGCTCCAAAACCTAGATGAGAATTGCTAGATCATATAAGGGGATAATAGCCCCCACTCCCAACCCATGTGAGAATCCATATTATAATTTGTCATGCTTATGACTCCCTATACTAATTCATTGACGATTGAGACATCTGAACTTACCAACATTTTAGAAGATGGTACCCAGTTTGTCTAACTTGTCTACATTAGACCATTAGTCAATTATCATGTCAACTTGGGATACGCACTCTATCTACATTTATTGTCATCTAGTAGTTGAGCAAAGTCTTTTTTTGGTCTACTTTGATGTTTGGGATCTTACAAGGGTCGGTTCAATTATTGGATTTCAGTATTTTGTTAATTCCTTTGATGATTATCAAGTTGTACCTCAATTTTGTTGATGAAATATTGTTATGAGTTGTTTCCATATTCCAAAACCTTTTCGTGCTAGAAGTGAAATCATTTGGTACTTTCATTTGCATTTTTATAGTGGTAAGGCACTTGGATATCCGTTCTTGCAATTTCAACAATTTATGACTCCTCATGGAATTATTCGTCAAATATCCTTTTTTATAAAGTTATTCATAAAAAATGATCTTTTTTTGAGAAGATTATAAATCAGACTTCTGATGCTTACACTTGCACTGTAGAAGAAAATGAGATAGTTGAGAAAAAGAAATAGGCATATAATCAAGATCGTTATCATCCTTTTTCGGAAATCACATGTTCAATTGCATCTTGGGGGATTCGATTGTCAGTTGTTGCTATCTGATTAATTCTATATCTTCTTGTTATCCAGGATCATGTAGCACCACCTAAAACCTTTTTTCTTGAATTCGGTGGTTTTTTTTGGGGGTCACTTTATTCTTTATATTTCATTGGTGTGTTTAGTAAGTTGGTTTTGGTTCTTGCTGTTTCAGGTATATCAGTACCTTATTTCAGGTTCCTCAGTAGGGGGAACTTTGCCAGAGAAGTCATATGATGTGCCCATTCCATTGTGCAGTGTATATGCAAGTACTAGAGGAGAAGAACCACACTTCACAAACTGCACTCCTGAATTTACTGGAACTCTAGATTACATACTATTTTCTCCTTCTGGGGATATCGAACCAGTCAGCTACCTCGAAATTCCAGAGCCCGAAGCCTCAGATGTACAAGGTGGTCTACCAAATTACTATCATCCTAGTGATCATCTCCCAATAGGTGCTGAATTTGAAATAGCTCGATAGTATTGCTGTTAAACTTGTTACCAACATCCTTGCTGTTAGCAATTGTCTGGGTCCCTATTTCTTCCAATCAAAGATTGAGGTGGTTAAAGAATTATTTGGACCTGTGATTGTTTTGTAATGTTAAGCCTTTTTGAACGGACCATGTCGCTATTTTCATCAGTGCGTGGTTTCATTAAAATGAGAACAAGTTTATATTATTATAATTTTTGATAGTAATGTCTTTTTTTATTTTCAGGTTCTCTCATTAGCTGATTGCATCAAAATGGTTTCTTTTCTTAATGGTGCGGAAAAAAACTTACCTATAGTGTTTGCATCAAATTAATATAATTACCATGATTAAGTGATTTAATGAAGTAAAATACATATTAATTAATTATGATTAAGTAAAATAAATTCTAAACTCAAGTACACATTAAAATCGGTTGTGTGTAAGTTTTTACCGTATTAAAGGTATTATTGCCGAAATGAAAACAACTAATTAGCGGTGACATCTCGACAGTATATACCCCAAGCGAAAAGGGAAATTTGTTTTGACTTATGTACCACACACTATTGTGGTGTTCCTGGTTTGTTAAAAATCAATTAAAAAAATTAAATTAAATCAAATCGATCAAAAATATTAATATTTGATTGGTTTTAAATTTTAGAAAGTGATAATAATTGATTTGGTTTTGATTCTACTCAGAGACTGAATCAAACCAATAAATGAGTATATACATAAATTTTATAATTATTTGCATATATGATATTAGATCTTCATAAATAATTATAATTAGTTTATAATTTTAAATCATTAATTTGATTTTAGTTGCTACTTTTTTCACAAGCGATGTAGAAATTTTAATTTTTTTTTAAAATGTACCCAAATTCAACACTTTGGCTGCGTGTGCTACAAAGAAAAATATTGTTCAGAATATTTTTTTTTTTTTTAAATTTTCATCTTTAGTTGGTTAAGATTTTTGAAATCATTTTCTCCGAGAAAACAAGTTTGTTAAAAATGAGGAAAATGACTTTCCTCTTGAAAAACATATAAAATTTATTATCTCCTCTCTGCCCATTCAAACCCTCACTCCTTGACTATTCAACCTCGAACCACCACTCTCTATACCATTCCGTCTCCATACTGTTTTGTTAAATCATATATAAATATCTTTAAAATAATATTTCTTGCTTATTTATCAAATTAAAAAATAAGAGAAACTCATTAAGAAAACATTTTTAGAAAATTATTATATATATATATATATATATATAATATTCTTTCGATGTTTAATGATTTTCTCTTTTGATTTTTGAAGAATTGACTATTTAATGTCATATATTATTTCCGCAGATGTTAGACATGTGAAGTTAATAAACTTCTATAACTATACAATTTAAACATGTTAAGATTTTATGATACTATTAAAAAATAATAAAAGATTTAATTATATTCATCTAGCGATAGTAAAAAGTAGCTTATTAATTCTTAATATTCATTTGAAACAATTTTTTTCATATTTATATTTTCTTACTATCATCATCTTTTCGTTAGCTCATCATCCCGAACTGAACTAAGTGGTTTTTACTTTATTTGATTTCGTTTGTTCTTTGAAATTCAAATATTGATTGAATTAATTTGATATTTAATAAAAAATTATTTTAAACCACGTGAACCATGAACACTGCTACCACTCAATAGTGCTACTTTTATTTATATATACTACATAATTACGCATTTCTAATTCAATATAGTCAGAAGTTTTTGTGAACCTACTTTTATGTTATGTAATGTGCTTTTTATAAAATAATTAACAAGTCAACATTGTATCTGAGATGTTTTAATTGTACTACAGCTTGATGTAGTAGTATAATCAAACTTAGTAATAACAAGCAATTCTTATAACGATATGATCTTTTTAAAATATATTTTACTTCTTTATAAATTATGATGATATACTTTTTGTAACATTCGTACTCAAATATTATGTAAAAAATATTAAAATATTATAATAATCATCATGATATAACATAGTATATTTCCAATATAAATACCTAAAGGGAAAAAATGACCATCAGATAGGATCATAATTTGAACAAAAGACTACCATTATTAACTTACGATTAAATTAATTAACAAAATAAATTTGTTAACGGTTAAATGATATAACACCACCACACTAACTATAACAGAAATGAAATTTTGAGAGAAACCTTATAACAAGATACTTCTCTTTCAATTTTAATTGTGATGAGGAATGTATCCCAATTTTACAAAACAAAGTCAGTGCTTTGAACAGTAATATATCTAACATGTCCAAATCAATCTATAAATCCATTACTACATCTCAATTCTGAACTAATCTCCAAATTTCGAGAAGAATCTATACAAGGTACATATTTTAATTTGCACAAGCAATCAAAGTCATAAGTTAGTCAAGTAATTAAAAAAAGTTAAAAACTAGAAACAGGTAATCCCTATTTCTCATTTTTTTTTTTAACTTAAAGTTGTTGATGTTTTAACTTTTTAAAAGTTATTTAAGTAAAGCCAAACGGGACTAAGTGTACTTTAACATACATAAACAATTTAGCATAGTTCTTACAATACTAATTAGGTTACAGCAAATTTAGAGTAATGCTTACACTAAAAACTAAATCATGACAACAATAAAGAAGGATAACATGTTAACATAGGTTAAATTGCAGAGTTGATATAAAGTAAGCTTAATTTGGAGAGGTTGGAGGAAGGACAGGGACAGAGAAGTAAGGATCAATAATCTCCACCTCCTCGTTGCCGTTGCTGCAAATCCACATATAAAATGCTTTAGCCTTTCTCAAAATGTAGGAATAAGCTGCTACCACCACCCACAATGATGATGAATTGCTGCTGCCTTCTTGTTCATCGCTTGTCTCGACACATGGCACATTCTTGTGCTTTGATCCTCTTCTTTGCTTCACATACTTATTTTTCAACCCCATTTACTATTGAAATATTTGGATAAGTAATTAATTAACGTGAGACTCAATAATGGCTTGTGTGTGTATTTGGAGATGATGGAAGAGTGATGAGGGAGGAGTGTTTTTGTTTATGTATAATCTAAACTGCCTGATGGTTTAAATAGGAAGGAATGGATTAGTTACGTACAAGTTTATCAAGAACAAGAATTGTGCTTTCATTTTCAATGGTTGGCAATAGTTTCGGGAGAATTTACCAAATATTTCATTTTGATATTGATTTTCTATGTGAAAGATATTCCCTAGTTAGTTTCCAATTTATGTGACATATAAGTTGAATAGATAGAAAGAAGTAACTAATAGATTTTTAAATAATCTTAAATGATGTATTTACGTAATTATAAAACTTTTTAAACTTAGTGGAAACAAAGATGCCATAAGGCCTAAATAGTATTAATAGTTTCTCATCAAGAATGAAATCGAAAGTGATTTATAAATTTAAAAATGTGTCTTTTTTTTAAAACTGAAACCAAATAAATAGTAATAATCATAACATCTATCTATAGTTGGGTTGTGTTTTATGATGAACATATGCATACGGTCGACTTGTCTATAGAACATTTTGTTGCGAATGGAGTGGGCTCTCTCTCATAATGAGGACTTTCTCAAGTGGAAGGGTCCCAATCATATGGTGGAGAGATGATACTGTGGGAAAGAATGTGAGATTTTGTAACTTTGAGGCTCACCAGCCACAATTCACAAAAAAAAAAAAAAAAAACATTTGATATTATGGAAGTGTTTTAGGTAGAGATGTAGACACAGGAATTTAATTTCCAAAGGTAAGCTTTTACCATATTGAATCATTGTACATTTACAATTGTGTATTCGAAATTTAATATTTAGCTAATGCGCGCCTAATCGGCCTACAGAAAAAGAAAGGAAGAAGAGGATTTGCAGAGTTAAATGTGATATCTAAAGAGAAGATTTAAGGTAGGTGCGCAACGAGAGAAAAATGAAATTTAAAGAGTTCATGTATTATCTAGTGTGTGAAGAAGCTATATGGTTAGATATGAAGAACAACATTCACCATTATTTGTGGAGAGTTTTTCCTTATTATTTTTAATTTTTGATTTTTGTGCTCCCACTATTTCCATGTTGTCTAAAGCATAGTAAATATTAATATTCAGTACTCTGAAGATTTAAATGAAATCAAGGTCGCATAAGTCACAGTTAGACATGACTGATTTCTTAGTTTCTGTACTGTGGAAAAACAATATCACATAAAAATATTAAAATTGCTTATGTGTGTTTACATATTGAGGAAATTATTTTTAAAAAAATATTTTTTTTTATTTTTTTATATTTGTTTAATTAAAAGTGTATAGAAATAAGTAAAATAACTTCTTTAATTAAAATTAAAAAAAAAACAAGTCCAAAAGATCATACCAATCTCAAATCCTCCACCCTCACCTTTATACTCCCCTTCTTCCCCTCCTACCAACACCCCAAAAATAATTCTTACCCACCTTCTAACCCCGACCCCAACCTCCCTATTCCCACCCCTATCATCACCAACGTTAAATTTCTTTTTTAATATTTTTCAAATTTATTTTTTCAATAATTTTTTTTTAAAAAAATAATTCTTTTACTCCCACTCCCACCTCATACCCGCACCCCCAAACCATTTTTTTTATATAAATTATTTTTTTCAAAAGTCTTTAAAAAAATCAATTTGTTTTACCC
>JBDJHY010000106.1:12911132-12925808 GCA_039654485.1 Withania somnifera | reverse complement strand
CAACAAACAACATAAATTTGACTCGGATCAAAATTTCCAGGAAAATTCAGAAATTTCAAATTTTGAATTTTTTTTGTGATTTTTCAATTTACAACCTAGGATTGTAATCCGATGAAGTGAATTACAAGCCTAGGCTCTGATACCAAATGATACGTCTCTTAATCCGGAAGGATCTCAATATGTATCATTGACCAAAATATGAAAATGGTATAATGTGGAATTAATGAAATTAAAGAGAGATTGAGAAATTGGAGACGAGAAGAGAAGAATAAGAATAGCTAATCCGAAATATCGAATCAACTAGAGCGAGAAGAGATTGAAAATCACCGAATGAGAACTCTATTGAATTCCACAAATGAGTATCTAGATGTGACGTTCATAGCAAGAAGTTCGGAACCAACAATGGTTGGACACCGTCACTAAAATCCTATACTAAACCTAAGAACTACTACAAGCTTCAAGATTGATTTAATCTTCCAAAGATGAATATGTCCAAAGTCCCAAAACAATTTGAATGATCCTCTATTTCATTATTTACACATGAGTCCAAAAGTGACTTCAAATGACAAATTGACCCCCTAAGTTTGGAGTCGCTTCCAAAGGCCCCAAATATCTTCCAAGCTATCTTCCAAACTCGAAATCCTCTTGATTGGTGATCATGTGCGCCATGTAAAGATCCATTTGGTGGATCAAAACCGGTTATGTGTCGGCTCTTCTCGGTTGGGCCTCGAAGTGTGTGCTTAATATGACCGGTGCTTTCCAGGGCGTTATCACTTATCATACATTTTCCTATCACGTAATCTAATGTTATTTTGATAATTTTTCAAACTTTGTTTTTTATATGATTGAATATCTAATTTTTTATAAATGCATCTAACTAATATTTTTGTACCATTTTCTTTATATTCAGGATTAAACAGAATGTCAGTTGAATAAATTTGTCGGAGAGGAAAAAAAATTAAAATTTTCAATCATAACTTCAACAACCTTTTCAAATAATGGTTTTATCTTTATATTCAACAAAACGAGTTGTAAGATTAAATACATGTAATAAATTTTTTAGTAATAGTAGGATAATACAATCCAGACAAAAAAATTGTGACTTCATAAAATGATCTAAAAATGTTACAAGTTCATTTACATTATCCAATCATTATTAGTAATTCTAAATTCAGAATTAGAAGTATGTCCGTTAAAATGCACAGTAAATAAAATTTCTATATTTATATGCTACCTCAAGCATTTCACAAAAAGAATTTCATTTTGGTTTAATATATTTTGGAACTTTTCTATCGGGAATTCCAAGCTCACAAGTTTCTTAAATGATTTTATGCATATGTTATATAATTTCACACCATTATTAACAACCAAATGTAAGATATATGCAACACATCTAACATGAAAAACATCTGAGCAAATTGAAAAAATTATAACTTTTAGCATGTTTATGACATTTAAATTAGCAAAAACATTATCTAAAGTAATACTAAGTACTTTATCACAATGACAATAAAAATCTAAAACTTCAGCAACAATACTAACAATATAAACATCTATTTTTTTGTCCATAAATTTTATAACCGATAATTTTTATTACAAATTACAATTATAATCAATCTAATGTATAGTAACAGTTAAAAAATTAAAACCATTCGGACTACAATCCATATCAATGGTATTCATTAATTCAAAATATTCACGAATCATTTGATAATGTTGTTCATAAAAATTAAATATATCTCCTTTTACCATACTTCTTGAAGTACTTCATAACTGGGATCAAATGTATATCGAATATATGTAATATAAGTAGAAAGTCCTCCTAAATTAAAAGGTAAATCACAACAAACAATTATTTTAGAAAAAATTTTACGATCACAATCCCTGCTATAAGGTCGTTGTGAAAGAGGGCTAGCGGGGTTTGAACGGTTTAGTTTACTTTGAACCACGTGTGGTCATCTACGATGGTCGAGAACCGCTAGCATACATAGCAGGATCAAGAGTAGCTAAATGTGTCTGGCTCTCCATTTATGCATTGGTTTCAAATGTCTAATCATCTTCCTCCCCACACCACCACCCCGCCAGATTTGTAAACCCATGTTTGTCTACAAAGATGACAAGTAAAAATAGTTTTTTCTTTATTCAAAAAAATAAAAATACCTGATAGGTGAGTTTCTAGGACGTGGTACATAAGTCTTACTCCTTTTTCTTTGAAAAATAGAGGGAGGACTAGCTCCAACCTCGTGCTGAAATTTACTCGGAGCCTGAGTTGGCGCTCCGCTAGTGGGGTTATGACTAGTCGGTGTGTCATCTAAATTTTCTCTACATCTACATCTACGTCTACGTCAACTTCTTCATCTAAATCCTTTTCTAAATTATGGTACCTTGTCTCAAAAGTTTCATGGGGGTTATGAGTATCAATATTAATTTTTATGGGCACATTTTGAGAGGGGCCAAATCAGTTTCATCCACATCAGTCAAATTATCAGTATTTATTCTAATTAAAGGAACTTGAGGTTGTTGTGAAGAAGAACTAGAACCATCATCAAAAAAATTGTAACACTTTTTTTCTTTCCAGAACTTTTTTTAGTTGAATCCATAATATAATAAAATTAAAACCAAATCAACGAATTCAACCAAAAAAATGATATATAACTGAAAATTAATAAGTTGATGACGAAAGTTGAAGAAGATTGATCCTCCCAAATTCACCAAATTAAGCTTCTAATCTTCAATTAAAAGATAATAAAAAAAATTAAAGAATTGTGATTTTGAGTCTTGAGAAATGAAAATTTGATAATTGAGAGTAGAACATTGAGAAAGGATGAGCGATTAGAGAGAATGAAATATTTGATGAGAAAAATAAGGTATTAATAGAAAAATATTAGGTTAGCAGGGTTAGGGGGCTGAGCGGGCCAAACAGCTATATAGTCGTTTGGAGCAGTTGAAAACGGCCTCCAACAACTTTATAGTCGTTGGGTATTAATTAAAAAAAAAACCAGTCATCGAATCGGAATGATTGGACAGGAATGAACCGGGTTGGGATAACCGATACAAAACCCAAATTTCATCCTGGTCTGGACCCCAATATATAACAACCCGTCCCATCCTGATACCTACCGGATCGAGATGAGACCGAAACGGGTCTGGACCAATCCTAATTCTATGCCCAATCTTAGTTATAACTTTCACTCACCAGTTCATTCTTTTTAACTGCTCTTAGATATATATGATAAACTTGGAGAAACATACTTTGACCTCAAATATATATTTCTCTTTTTGCTAAGACCTTGGTGTCCCTATTGATTTTTACGAGTTATATGCAAGTTGTTTGAAATGTTATAAGAAAAATACACATAAAAGAAGCAAAAAGTTCTTCAAGTTAGAATACGGATATGAGATAAAGAAAAAATTAAAATATAATCTTGACAAGATTTTTCACTATATCAATTTTATATATGTATTTATTATCAATTTTCAGGTAAATTGCATAACTTATTAAGATGGTCGGAACTCTATAGCGTTAACGTAATTACTATTTCCTTAAAATTGGAAAAGTTTTTTGATATATATTCTTTATTTTTATTTAACCTTCTAATATTTGAAATTATTCGTGTAAATAATTCAGATTCATGTCATGTAGCCTAAAAGATGAAACACTTTTTATTAAAAAAAACATATTTTCCTAACTCGAATCTCTAACCTCTAATTGATAGGAGGTCATTGAACGTAACATTATTAATTTCTGAGAAACTGGTCAATGTTTATTATAAAAGAATGTGTTATATGCATGTATACAAAATTTTTATAAAGACATATCCCGGAATTCCTTGATGGAAAAGTCGCACGGTGGGGAATTGCCCCTCTTCCCCCACCCCAAAAAAAAAAAAAAAAAAAAATAGAACTAAAGATGTCCATGGAGTAAGTATATACATGCTGCAATAATTCGTTAGTCGCCAACTTGAGAATATGAAATTAAAGCAATACCAGGCAGAAAAGCCCTTCAATCTAGACGGGCAATAAAAAGTGTTATTATTAACCAAAAAGACAAATTATGTCCATGAGGCTTAACTCAGCGGTCATCGGGTCCACCTTTTGCAGTATGCCTCACATTTAGCGTGGGATCGATTCCTGGCAGCAGTAGCAAGAATTGTTGCTGATTATAGGGTCATCCTCGATGTTGCGGGGTTACTTGGGCTGTGTCTGAGCACTGAGTGTTAAGGGGGGACTACGGACCCGTTGAGGCACCTCAAAGGACACCAAAAAATAAGAGATTGCTCTAAGTTTAAGATCAACTCTTTTTTTAAATTAAAAAAAAAAAAAGACAAATTATCTGCTATATAATATTTAATATATAATTGATGTAACAGTTACTCATTTCATATAGGTGTGAAAATAAGTTCTTGCACCTTATAATAAAGGAAAAGTTGCACATTTGGTTGATCAGCAAAAAATAATTACATTTGCTAGCTATATATAAATATACATATATATAAATATATATTTGTCAATTTTTCAACTGACACACTGCATCTTACAGCATATATTGCATACGTTTCGTTTTTCTTCCGGAAAATTATAAAAATATATTATTTATATAAAATAATTATATTTATATAGTTAGAGGTGGATATTCGATTTTTTAGTTTGATTTTTAAATTTTGGTTCAGTTTTTTATTTTTTGATTTTCTGAAATTAATAATAGAACCCGAATCAAAATAAATTCGATTTGGTTCAATTTGTAATTTCAGTTCAGTTTTTCAATTCGATTTTCAGTTTGGACCTTAAAATATTGAGTTTCTTTTTATCATGGACTATAAATTATAAATTATCAGAGAAGATAAATATACAACTTCTTTTATGATGGGCTATAATATACAACTTCTTTTTATGAAATGAGAATTGAGATTTGAGAATGAGAAGATAATTAATTATAATGGGCTAAGTCACTCGGCAGAGTAAAGAAAATTATAATGGGTTGTTCAACTGAATTTTAACAACCCCTAAAAAATTATGTATTTCAAAAAATCAAAACCAAACCCAAAAATCAAATATTTTAAAAATAAAAACTGAATTCGCTCGAAATAACCGAAATCAAAATTTAAAAAAATTTGGTTCGATCCAGTTTTTCTGCTTTAACCAAATTGTGTCCAGCCCTACACATAACTCAATTTTTGCTCAGTATACACATATACATCTTTATACGTTCATTGTACACAAATCTATAACTTGTATAAACGTATATAAGAATATAAAATAAGTATTTATATATATTTTCAAGCTGTTATACAAAATTATATAAATACTTTAATATTATTATATATAATTATATAATATATGTATATATAAAAAAAGAAAATAGAAGAAGAAGGTCCAAAATCTGGGACCTCCATTAGTGGCCAGTGGAGAAGAAGGCGGCGCTTGAGGGTGCCGACTGATTTGGCCATTTTGTGTGAATAATTCGACTATAAATGTTATTTTTTCCTTTTCTTTTTCCATTCAACTTTAGTTATTTCTTAATTTTCCAAACTGCCAATTACCTTTTACATATATTTTCACACCTGAAAAGTACACAAGTATCTTCAATTTGATTCAACCAATTAAATTAAAGTCAAGTCGGCATAGATGAGGTGACAATTGTTCCCAATTCTTTTATTACAAAATTAACGCCTTTTTGCATGAAGAAAAGTAGGTAATTGACAAAATCAAGCAACAAAATTAATCCCACAAAAAATTACCCTATTTAGTGGAGTGGTTGGAGCAGTTACAGAAAGAATGTCCTTACTTCATTGTGGATAATACTCAATGAAATTAATTAAAGAACACTCAAATTATTTTACGTTAAATTAATTAATTACCTTTATCTAATCCACATATCCTTGTTATATTTCTCATCAACTTGTCACATTTTTTTTGGTCAAACCAAATCATGACGAAAGACTCACAATCATGGAGACCTTTTACAGCCAACTGTTGTTCAGCTGAAGACCAAACAATATTTGGCAATTTTAGTAGGTGCAAGACCTTGAAATCCGAATTTTCAAAGAACTTAGGTCCGTTGCCATCGTTTCGTAGGTTGTCATTCTCCGATTTGAGCAGGTCATCATCGACTAGGATCACCGAGGATCTTGCTCAGACATTTGGACCTGACTTGTTTGATTTTCATCTGAGCGAATTGCGCGCGATAACGCAGAATTTTTCTACTAATTACTTGCTAGGAGAAGGTGGTTTTGGGACAGTACATAAGGGGTATGTTGATGAGAACTTGAGGAATGGGTTGAAATCTCAAGCTGTTGCTGTTAAGCTTCTTAATATTGAAGGCCTTCAAGGGCATAGGGAATGGCTGGTAATTAACATCTATATATCTATTTTCTTTCTTCTTAGTAACTTCTGTGTGTTATTTTTGGTGATAAAATTAGCTCATAACAATTTAATTTCTTCAAGTTAGAACAAGTCATTGATCCTTGCAAATTCTACTCATCATATATGTTGCTCAAATTGACACTTGAGAAACCTAACTATCAAACTATTTCTTAAAAAAATAGTTACGTTTAACTGATATGTTATATATTACCGTAATGAAGATAAAAAGTATTGGTAGGTAGTTAAAAAAATAATATAAAGAACAAATAATAAAACTAAAACTTAGCAGGTATTAGCCAGGTGAGATATGACATGATTTTTAATCACTTTAAGCTAAAGTGTTACTATTCAAATAACCTTTGGTTAATTTATTAAATCAATTCATTTTTGAATCGTCTTAATTCAGCTTACTCATTTGAAATCTCTAACTGTTACCAACACGAGTATGGTAAAATGTATATCCTTGACAAAAACTTTTTGTTAGATTCGAGTCATGAAAATAAAATTACCCACGGTAGGTAGAGTAAGGGTTTTACACAATTCAAATCTGGGTACCAAATACAATATAATTATTGGGAAGAAAATTCAAAATATTGTAATAGTTGATAAAGTTTCATATTGATGAAATTCCTTTTAAAAATTATATTCTTAAATTTTGGTACTGTTATGAAGAAACCACTGTTTCAATCGTATGTTTTTTAAGCCACGGGGAGAGGATATCAATTGTTAAATGAGCCATATGAAGAGACAGGAGCTCCTTAAAAAAAAAAAAAATTAAATCCTTAACTTGCATAGAAGCTTGGACTTGATAGGTTCTATTAGGGTCCACATAAATTTTTTTAAATTGTTGATGTTATGTTTTTTTTTTTTTTTTAATTTTATTTTAATATATATTTTCTTTATTTTAATTGTTGAGTCCAAAAATTTTTATACTCCGACAATCATCAGCAAGTTACGCTAAAAAGTCAAAGCCCAACATAGAATCTTTCTTTTTTTCTTCTTTTGTTAGTGTATATATAATAAATGTATTATTTTTCAAGTATTAATTAACAGTTAAATGTGTTATCTGGTTGATAGGCAGAAGTAATATTTCTAGGGCAGCTAAGGCACAAAAACTTGGTAAGATTGATTGGCTACTGTTGCGAGGATGAGGAGCGCCTTCTTGTTTATGAATTCATGCCCAAAGGCAGCCTTGAGAATCATCCCTTTAAAAGTAAGCTCTTTTTTTCATACACAATTAAATTTTTGAAAAAAAAAATAATCAATAATTCTTATACTACATCACACCAAGATGCCTTTTCCGAACTCTGCATGAATGTGGGGAATATTTTAGGCACCCGGTTGTCCTTTTATTATAAGTTAATTAATTAATTTTATATACTATGTCACTGTAATTTGCTAAGAAAATACAAATAACTGAAAGACCAAATTTCGATCAATTGCAATTCTTTCAGACCTTTCAATTAGAGATGAATTTGAATAAATAACTTGCATAACAATTGCAGGGTTATCAATGACGTTGCCATGGGGCACAAGATTGAAGATAGCAATTGGAGCAGCCAAAGGCCTTGCTTTCCTGCATGGTGCTGAAAAACCTGTTATTTACCGTGACTTCAAAACCTCAAACATTTTGCTGGATTCTGTATGCGTTCTTATTAATTTTAGCATCCCCTGATTCTTGACTAATACAAAGTTTAATATGAAGTAATATTGTTCCTCTTTCATGCTTTAATTTCAGGACTTTACTGCTAAATTGTCAGATTTTGGGCTAGCAACTATGGGCCCAGAAGGTTCAAACACACATGTTACCACTAGAGTAATGGGCACTTATGGATATGCTGCCCCCGAATATGTTAGCACAGGTAGTGCTATGATCCACAAAAATCATAAAATGGATGGAACCTATATGATTTTGCATGCATGACTTTTAAGTTTTATTTTGAAGAGGTCTAACTTTATTTTCTATGAAATTAGTTGGTTAAAAATCCTTTCCCAAAAATGCTAAGGTATAATTTTTTCACGGATGATTTTATAAAATGGCCAACAATAAATATATGTTGCTAATAATGGTTCAAATTTACTTTGCATTTTTATAACCTACGTACATATTTGTAGACTGTATTGTATCTACAAAACAATTTTTTTTTTTTTAATTTTCGGTAATGTTCTTCTTCCTTTTAACTTTATATACACTTATATATGTCGATACAAATTTAAACATTATATATACATATGTAAAAATTTGTATAGTTAAGTATATTGCTTGTAATTTTTCTTTTTAAAAAAAGCAAAATAAAAGAAATGGGTTTGTTTGAGCTACTTAATGAAATCTAATTTTTTATTGGGCTACATTTTGTAAGAATATAAAATGTTGGCTATTTTTTATAATGTAAAATTTACAAAATGTTATTTAGCATAATTATTTCATTGTTTCACAATCCGATTGTGGTGTAGGACATCTTACTACAAAAAGCGACGTCTATAGCTTTGGAGTTGTTTTGCTAGAACTACTAACAGGAAGAAGAGCGATGGACAAAACGAGGCCCAAGAATGAGCAAAACCTAGTGGACTGGACTAGGCCCTACTTGTCAAGTAGTCGAAGATTGCGTTGCATAATGGACCCTAGACTTGGTGGACAATATTCAGTGAAAGGAGCAAAAGAAATGGTCCGTCTAGCTTCACTATGCACTAGCTTGAACCCAAAGGACAGGCCCAAAATGCCAGCCATTATTGAAACAGTAGAATCCCTTCAACCACTCAGGGACATGGCTGTGGCTTGTGGACAATGGCCACCTTCTCCAAAATCCAGCAATAAGTATGTTGTTTATGCACCAAAAGGAAACAAGGACAACAAAATTGTGGTTATCAAGAATCCTCGTATGGCTGTTAATAATAAGAGGAAGTAAATGTAAGTACGAAAGATTGTGTTAGAAATAATTATATACTTATGTATAAATATTTGTATCTGTAAGTATGGAGTTTAGGTGAGCCCTAGCCGTCGTTTTAATGTACATGGACTTCCTTTTAGCTATTTTTATAGTTTTGAATGCATTTAACGCACTCATTTATTTTTAGACATGACACATTATGTTATCATATTTATGTCATATGACATTAATTTATCACGATTTAATAATAAATTAATATAAAAACAAATATTAACTGATTAAGGTTAAACATTAAAGAAATATATAAAAGTACATATTATATATTTTCATAACATGCATGGAGACTAGATTAAAATAATAAATCTCTACCCAAAGAAACATAGAAAGTGGCGTACAAATTTATTAAATGGTGTTATACTACAAATTTATTGTCTAGATCTTCTCATCATAAGTTTACCGTATAAAGTATAAAAGAACAAATAAAAAAATAATTATTAGTGAGTTGATTGGATCATGATCTGTTAATAGCCCAAATTAATCTGTTCATTTTGATTCAAGCTAATATATGCTAATCAGTCATGAGTTTATTCAATGATGCGGGAATGATTTGGAAGATTCAAAATCAAAAAGATTTAATAGTTGGTTTATTTTTAGCCTCGATAAAGTCCATCTTCTTGCAATAGGAATGAACAAAAATAAATAAGTTTGGCTAATGTGATAAAGATACCAATTAGTATTTTAAAGACTTTACCCCTTTTATTTATTCCAAATAGCTCAGAAACAATGTAAAATAAACCTAATTTGATACCTAAATATTTGATTTGATACTAATTCTTTCTTTCTCTAAATATATTTCCACCCATCTATATAACATTCCTATCAATTCTACTAATATGAGCTTGTACCAAATACATCTCCTCCGATAAAAAGAAAATGGTGTTTTTTTCTCGACCATGGATTGGTTGGAGTGGGGTGGGGGATTGGGGGTGAAGAGGAGTAGGAAATATATTGCTGAACATGTAAGCATGAATATAATGGTGCTTGCATAAGTAGCAAAGGCAACTATAGTGCTTAAAGCAAACTATGCATACTTCAGCATGTAAATATGTTTCAACGTACATCACAAAATACCTTACTCTTAATTATAAACGTCAAAATTCAATTTGCAAATACGTCTAAATTGGTTAACTTGAGTGGTTGACTTTTATAAATAAAAAAAACTTATACATCTATTCTCTGTCATCTTTCCATAATAAGAGCAATTTTATTTTGTAAAGCAATATCCGTCTATGCATTTTGAGCCTTTGGTAAGTTATGACAACAAAAGCTCCATATGAATTACATCTGTGCAATGAGAAAATGGGCATTTGATATTTTCAGATCTTTTTATATTTTTGTTAACATGATTAAAATGAAAACCATATATAAACCCCCTCCCCCACCTACATAAGTAATGAAAAGTATAAATTAAATGGAGAAAGTAAGATATGAAAATTGGAAGTTAATGTATAGGTTACTTGAGTAAAAAATCTTACTAAAAAGAATCTTGCAGCTCATATGTGCCAGGAAGGCAATAACATCGTTACTATGGTCATTTTACGATGTTTAATTACATAAGTAAGCATTTATTTAACTGTTGAGATTAAATCAAGAGAAATGGTCGGGTCTCTCAATAGTTTAATTTTTTTGTATGAAATGATTACACATTTTAATATGATAATTAGAGCAGACTGAAGGTCTTGGGATTGATCTTAGACTTGTCCATCACCTTTTGGCAACGCTTAAATTAATGTTAGAAATATGTAAACAAATTCTGATGTTTGAGTTATTAATAATATAATAAAGTTAATATTGAAATATGTAACCGTCTTATTTAATTTCAATATGTCCATGCTACACTTTTAAATTTTTTCTTTTGAGTACAGTACGTGAAAAATCTTCTTGATTACAAAGGTTACGGCCACCTAAAATTCATTCAGTAGTTAGAATAATTTTAGGCCCTTTCACATGAAACTTCACTTAATGCGTTCAACTTTTTAATTTTCCTTCAGTTTTTCAAATGATGCGTGAGGAACGCACTATAAAGCAAGCAAAATGCCAACCCAACAGTCCAAAGTGCACTTGCTTAAGTGCGTGCATATGTGCCAAACTTTCCCACCACCACCACTTTCCTTAGCATCTCAACTTTGAAAAAAATCCCTTCATTATGCAAAGTAAAGTCATAGCTATAATTATACACCTCCTTATTTTCAAACTTCAAACAAATGGCCTTTAACAAGCCTAAGAAGTCCCCTTTTTCTCTTAATTCTATCCTTTGCACCACCCTATTTTTCATTGTTCTTTTCACCATATCAATTCTTCTCCTCCTCCATACCCCTACTAACTCCATTTGCACCACCACTTCTTCGAAAATCAAGTCTTGGTCCGGTGATCTACGCGATGCTGAGTTTTCATGGAACCGTTTGAAGTTCAACCATAAAAATCCTCCATTGAAAACTCTGAAAATCGCAGTCTTTTCTAGGAAATGGCCTATGAGTGCTACCCCCGGTGGCATGGAACGTCATGCCTATACGCTGCATATGGCTATGGCACGTCGTGGCCACCAAGTACATGTCTTCACTTCACCTCCTCAGGAGCATGTTTCTCCGACTACGTCACATATGATCGATGATTCTGCACAAAGTCCAAATCTCTCACCAATTATTCATTGGCATGCTGGTGAGGCAGGGAAATGGTGTTACAATAAGGCTTGGGAGCAGTATAAAGTGGAAAACGAGACAGAACCGTTTGATGTAATTCACTCTGAAAGTGTGGCATTGCCTTATCATGTAGCTCTTGGCCTTTCGAACCTCGTGGTATCATGGCATGGAATAGCTCTAGAGAGTGTACAATCAACCATCTTCCAAGATTTAGCCAGAAATCCAAACGAGCCTATGTCCGCATCTTTTAATCAAGGCCTACAAGGAATGATACCAAAGGTGTTAAATGAAATTAGATTTTTTCACAAGTATGCACACCATGTAGCCATAAGTGATAGTTGTGGAGAAATGCTTAGAGATATCTACCAAATTCCAAGAAGAAGGGTCCATGTGATTGTCAATGGAGTGGATGAAGAAGAATTTTATGAAGATTCAATACTAGGCCATGATTTTGGGTCCAAAATAGGTGTGCCGCAAAATGCAAGCATAGTACTTGGTGTAGCTGGAAGACTGGTAAAGGACAAAGGTCACCCTATACTTTATGAAGCATTTCAAAAACTCAAAGAAAAGTACCCTAATGTTTATTTAATAGTAGCTGGCTCTGGACCTTGGCTACAAAGGTACAAAGATTTAGGACCTCAGGTTATAGCCTTAGGTTCAATGAGTCCATCTGAGTTAAAAGCATTCTATAACTCAATAGACATTTTTGTGAATCCAACACTTAGACCTCAAGGTCTCGATCTTACATTAATGGAAGCAATGATGAGTGGGACACCAATTATGGCTTCAAGGTTTCCTAGTATAAAGGGCACAATTATTGTAGATGATGAATATGGATTTATGTTTACACCAAATGTGGAGTCATTGGTAGAAGCACTTGAAAGGGTAGTAAAAGAAGGAAGAAAGAACTTAGCAAGAAGAGGAAAGGCTTGTAGGGAGTATGCAGCTTCTATGTTCACTGCAGAGAAGATGGCTTTGGCTTATGAAAGATTGTTCCTTTGCATTAAAATTGAAACATTTTGTACTTACCAATAATATATAATTTTTTTTTCTGCAATGTTATTTGTTACTTAGGGAAGATGAGAGATTGGATGTGTTGAGAGGTATATATGAAAAGAGTTTACGCACTGAGGTTATAAAAAAATTCAGAAAATCATATCACGTATTAGGTTATTAGTGGTAAATGTTTTGATTGTAAAAGTTGTAGCTACTAAACTAGTATTATAGATTAAAACTCCACTGATGGGTGAAAAGAATTATAATATTAAATGTAACATTCATCTACATAGAAATAGTCTCTCTCTTTGCCTTTTGTTCAATTAAAAAGAATGAGCCACCGACATGCATCCAGAAAGTAACAACAAAGTTTTTCAATTTGAAAATTTTAATCCTTTTAATTTACACGTTGGGACAATTGAAATTCTGGACAGCAAGATCATCCACTATCTTCCTCATTAATAATACTTACTAGAGTTAAAAAAAAAAGTAGTAGAATGGCATAATATCATGAAATGTATTACATCTATGATGTAAGTTGTGTGAGGAAAGACCTGCATTATTAGTTTTGTTAAACTAAGTCAATTGAGACTCTTGATAACTCTCAAATCTAAGAAAAAATCCATTTTTATGAAATTTTACACTAGATAGGAAAGGTTTTCGATCGAAGCCCAATTATGTTAATTTATTTTGTCTTGTTTTAGTGTTAATTTATTTTGTCTTGTTTTAGTATTAGTAATCTTCACTATGATGGGAAATGACTAATAACGTTACAATTTATATTATTTAAAACTTTGACTATTAATTAGGTATTAATGAAGTATGCGAATCTTTCAAATACTAAGTTAAGTTAATATTTTTCTTATCATATTATTTCAGATAAGCTTAATATTTTTTATGATTGACAGAGAATAACGTGCAGAGTACGTTCATAGACAAGGTTATATTAAAAGTATGAAGGCATTTAAAAATGTTAATTGAACATTTTACCCTTCATTAAAAGATCTTCTAATAGATAAAATCGTCTTTTTATTTTTTTCTACAATTATTATATTATTACTTTTAGTTAGACACTTAAACTTAGGAATATTTCAATTGAACATAATACTATACACAATTTTGTTTCTATTAGACTTAACAAGCTTTATTTCTATTAGACTCAACAATTTTATAAATAACATGCGTGTAACTAGTTGTCTGACGTGAAAAATAATATTTTACATATTAAAAAAATATGCCAAATATTAAGAATTAATATTCCACGTAAATCACCTTCATCCATATCGACACCACCTCTTCCACTTAGAGATTTTATTTTAGGTAGTTTGAGTCGGAAGGCGAGCATAACACTTCTGTTGGCTTTAATCATTTGCTAATTTATGTTGCTGTTGCCCGTGATTAGGAGTGGCAAACGACCGGGTCTAGTCGAATAGTTCAATACCCGACTCAACTCATATTTATAATGGGTACTAAATGATTTACCCAATGGATAATATGAGTAAATATGGATATGCATATTATAGTAGAAATCCTAACAAAATTTAATAGGCACAAAATTAGCATGATAAATCAAGATCAATTAAAAGCATAAAGCATGTTTTTGAGGTATGTGTGAGCGTTTGGGTGGGGGGAGGGGGAAATGGTTGGGTGTGAGTTGGTGGGGTTGCGAGGTGGTGGTGTAGGGGGTGGGTAGGGAAAATTTTTTTTTTTAAATGAAGTCAATATATCTT
>JBDJHY010000106.1:12859619-12877743 GCA_039654485.1 Withania somnifera | reverse complement strand
CCCATTTTGATGATTCCTATGTGTCTGTATTTTTTTTTTACATTAAAAATTCATATATGGTTTGTGTTCATAGGGTTCCGAATGTATTTTGAGGCTTAAAATGAGTTAAAGTCAAAACAAAGAAAATAAAAGACAGGATGACCCGTACTAAGACAAGACGGGTTATCCTGGGAGTTGTGCCAGTCACCCATGGACCCTTAAGACTCATTATGTACTATCCCAATGGCCATCCCACCATACTTAATCAAATTAATTTTTGATAGCTTTTTCATTAAGGGTAGTTTGGGGTTTTCACGTTCACCCTTGTTCATATATGAGTATTGCACGGTTTTTAGCTCATTTTGCACCTAGGTACCCATTGTTTTTTGTACTCATACTACACTTCTGCAGCTTTTAGTGCATCCCTGAGTACGAGTTATCATACCCGATTCCAGATAGTATTGTTATTCTGTTGCTGAGGTAGATATTAGATTCTGGTATTTGGAGATTTTCCTTTACCTTTCATCATATTTCTTTTTGTTACTTGATTCGAGACAGACTGTTTATTGTTCATTCTAGACATTTTACTCTAACTTAGTGTCTCATTGTATCGGATATTGCATTTTGGGGTTTATTATTAACTTGTTTTAGACTTCTATTTATCCCTATATGGTATGCATATCTCATCATATGTATTTAATTATTATTCTTACCTTGTGTGTTTATTGGGTAGTTATACTATAGAGGAATGTGAGTGCCCTCATGGCCCGATAAATTAGGTCATGATAAATTTGTATAAGAGCTCTAGGTTTATTGATATCCTTGGTACATAAGTCATTGTATAGAAGAGTCTCATGGATAGGGTACGATGACGTCCATATCCTATCTTTGAGAAGCTACAGTAAAATATTTAGGAAATCCATCTCTTCTTCACTTTTTTATTAGGTGTGCATCCTAGTTAATCTCTTGAAATCTCTTTTGTTCTTATTCATTCTTCTGTAGATGACACGCCCATGAACTTCAACAGCAGTAGAAGATGGGAGACCTATTGCACTATAAATCAGATCTTCATCTAGGAGCCATACTAGAGATTAATTTTGAGGTCAAGTTCATGCTTATATTTATACACCAATCATAGATGCTACACCTATCAGAGCTTTTGTGGTTTAGCCCGAGCCTATTAAGGTTTTGCAACCACTTGGTGTCAAGAGATCAACTTATGCTGCACCGGAATCAATACCAGTAGGGTTTGTTTCTATGACAGTTCTTCAGGAGGCACTTCTTAGGATGTTGAGATCATTGAGTGGTGTATCCTAGTCAGGGATATTACCCGATTAGGGAGTACTTCACAGGAGAAATATGAATTCCCGGGCCTATAGTAAGTTTAATTTTCCATTTCTGAGTATGAGGTAGTATTTCATGAGCTGGTTGGGCATACATCCATGGTTCTGCATTCTAATCATAAGAGGATCCATAGCTTTGTTGATGGATTGATTCCACTCCTTTTTCTTGCACTTACACCCTTGGTAGTTGCGGGCCGATCTTTCACTCAGGTCGTCGATTGCGTGAGGTTGATTGAGATTCTATTTCAAAAGTCATATGGGTGCGATGAACAATGACCTCAGCCTGTGAATGGTTTTAATGATAGTGTGTTAGGAGCTAGAGGTCTTCCCATTGAGACGGTTCTCACACTTCCACAACCTTTAAATGGGGTCTCGTATGTTTTCAATAGGCAAAGTTTTGGGCAGACCTTGAGTGCTATTCCTTATAGGGTTTCAAGTCATGGAGATCATGTTGGTTCTTCTGGTCCCTCATGTTGAGTTAATTTGGTCGATCCATGTTTTATTTATTAGTCTATGGGCCTCTTGGCCAGAGATTACCCTTAGACGGGTATAGTTCAGCCAGTGGTTTAGCCACAATTTTATCTGGTTCAGGGTTCTTCTCAAAAAGTACTGTTACCAGTAAAAGTTAGTTCTCAGCATGGTGAGCCAGGTGGTCGGAGCGTTGGTCATACTGTGAGTGGTACTTCTTTAAGGGCTTTAGGTCAGGATGACATTCTTATTTTGCGATGAACCTCTGTCAGTATTGGCAGCTAAGTTTGTGTTTGGAGTGTGGTGTCCCAAGACATTATTTTAGAGATTCCCCTCAGGTTTTTCCATGCTTTGAGTATGGGGTGTCTATTCATATCTTTGTGGATTTCCCCATGTGTAGTATAGTCCATCCATTAGCTCATTAAGGTCAGAGTCCTCTTGAGGCCTCACTGGTTGGGACCTCAGTTTTGTATTTGGTTCCCATCTATATTTGTTTATTTGTCCCTCTTTATGTTGAGTTCGGACTAGATGTACCCTTATTTGGCTTCTATGCTTATATATGCTCTTTTGTGTTAGCTCATTATTGCTTTTCTCTAAGTTGAGAGTTGATTTTGAGATGTTATTGATAATTTTAATTGTTGCTACCCTAGTACTATATTTCTTAATAGTGTATCATGTTGTTAAATCCTATTGGGTAGTTTTTTAGGAGCTTGATTTATGGGAAGTGATATTGTTGATAGATGGGTTGACCATAGATATCGTGGGCATAATCGGGCTACCCTCCCTTTTGTGTATTCCTAGAGTATTGCATCGGATATGTTTTTTAAGTTTCTATTAGTATGTTTTCAGATTCATGATGGATTCTTTAGCCATGCACTATTTGGGACTTATTAGTCTTTTGGGCTAGGAGATTAGTTCTATGAGATTGATGGGCTCGCTTAGCTTTTTCCCGCGATGTTAGCCTTGATGCTTCTCTTTTTATCTAGTTTTGGTGTTGTTGAGTAGCAGGGGTGTTGTTCTGACTTTCCATCTGAGCAGGAGTTGATTCATGGGTTATTAATATTGATTCAGGCAATTGAGTCAATATTTGTTCCTCCTTGTCTTTTGGATTTCGTTGAGTTGAAAGGATTTGAGGTTCACTTTCAAGACTAGTTAAGTGATTGTTGAGCATTTCAGTAAATTTATTATTGTAATCTCCCCCATAGATGATTCTTTGGTAGTGGATCGAGGGAGTCAATACTAATGTATATTTTTCCTTTATATTTTGATGTTTTAGTGGATTTGAACCATCATCGTATGGTTGGAAGTGATTTGGTGGTCAATTCGGGTTAGCTTCTTCAGTTTTGCTTGAATGTAGATTAGTATATCTGATTTGTGCTTGAGTAATGTTTGACTATTGAGCGGAGACCTTCTGCATGCCTTTTTTTTATTCATCAGAAAAGCACAGAGAAAGTATGGTTAGTATTTCGAGTATGGTTTAATGACCCTTACGGTTATTTTTGCATTTTCTTACATTCTAGAGTTTTTGTGTAGAGTCCCTAAGTCATTTGAGACTTAGAGAGTAGTGGTTCGGTTCTTCTCGGGTCGTTCATTTGGTTGTTATATCTTTTTCAATATTCTATATCCTTTAATGTTAAAATCGTTGACTTTAGTCAAGATTCTGTGTAAATGATCTTGAAATAGAATTGTGACAGTTCTATTAGCTACGGACTATTGATTTTAGTCTAGTTGGGTTGTCAATTTGAGTTCAGAAGTCTTGGTTTTGAGTTTTTGCGGTTTCATGCTTTTTATAACTTGACTTGCCATCTTGGAGCTTGGGTAGCCATATTTTGATCGGAGCCTCAAATTAAAAATTTAATTGTGCCATTAGCTAAGGAATGTCGAGTTTGGGCTAGGTGAGTTGTTCATTCATATTCTGGGATAACCGCGCTCATTTTGAGTAGTTGGTTAGGAAGTTGGTTATTTTGTAATAGAGTTGATATGGATCCAGATTTTGTCTAGACGTCCTCAGATCAGAATTTTATCTATGTTGTTGAATTTAGAATGTCATTTCTATGTTGTTTTTAAATTTGGTTTGTGTCCATCAGCCTCCGAATGCATTCTGAACCTTGTTTTGAAGTTTGTAAAATTGTTAGGTTTTGCTAATCTCTGGTGCAGGTGTTTTGTACTTCACTAGCGCAACCTAGTTCCACGTGATCACTATGCCTCCCTCTTTGTCATACATGATTATGAAACATCCTCCACGCGATCACACTATTCTGTATATGGCCCTTTTTACCCTATCACAGACAATATCCACGCGATCGCAATGTGTCTTTTCCCAGCCGCTCGCGATCGTGAGCCATAGCTATGCGATCGGGTAGGTTTCTTGCCCAACAGCTATAAATAGCTAAGAGCATAAAATTTCAGTTTTCTTCTTAATTCTCTCTTCTCCAAAAACTTTAAATCAGTATTAAAATACTTGGGTCACTGCATAATCTTGTGGGTGACGTGGGAAACTTAATTTCTTCAATACTTTTTCGATCCTTAGTAAGTTCCCACATTAATTTTATTGAATTTCACCCAAAAATCCCAAAGTTTTTCTTCACTTTATTTGATTATTTCAAGACCGTTTCTTGCTCGTCTTAGCTTCAAACTTCGGGTATAAATTCCTTACGAAATGGGGAACGTTGTGATACCCTTTGTTTGGATTTTTGTGTCTATGGGCCTATAAGCCCGTTTAGGCCCATATTTTTACCCCAACTATTTTCGTAGCTTTATGGGTATCATTGTATTCCTTTTAACGTCTAGGTTATGTTTCGATAGTGCATGATCATGGGAGATTATTTAAAATTTGTTGGATTATTTAGAACAACTCGGGCTTTCTTCTACCTGTATTTTTTAGTGCTTCATTGGAGGACATGCGGGTATGCGTATGATCTTATACTGGGCTTATATGGAGAATAAATATGATAGACGTGGGCTTATATGGAGAATAAATATGATAGAAGGACATCCTTGGGTTGGGAGTTCTAGTCTTGCACTCGTGACCCTGTCCACTCATTTAATCTATTTTTGGCTACGTATTGGGTTGTATTTGTAATATTAGTTATACAGTGACCTTGAGATCTTGATAGACTCTAGAACATGTATGGTAGGTAACTGGGAATGTCTGTGAGTCCCATGCATTATGTTCTTATAGATATTCAGCTTGTGCAGGTCCATAGGAATTGTCCTTGAATTATATGTGGTTGTGCATATCATCGTGAAAAATAGTTTTATTGCATTCGTTTCCACTTTTTAATAGTGAAGAGGCCCATATCACTGATTTTGAAACCTTGTATGGCTGGAAGGCCCATTTTCCATATTATGAAATTAAAATGAGTAGTTTTTAGATTTTTACCAGTTTTCGATGATATGTGAGATAAATTATGGCATAATCCCTACTTTTGAAACATGATTTAGACTGTCGAATGTTAAGCATTGTGCATTGATTTATATAGAAGATTTAGACATGGTAAAGGCCAAACATCATGCATTCAGTGATGATTTATGTGAGCTCTAGACTTAAGGACTCCCATGCATCCGTTGATATTGAGATTATATTACTATAATCTGGGGGACTCCCATGCATCTATTGAGATTGAGATTTTATAACTCCAGCTTGGGGACTCCAATACAACTATTGAGATTGAGATTATATTACTCCATACTTGGTGACTCTCATGCATCCATTGAGATTGAGATTGTATAACTCTGGACTTAGGGACTCCGATGAATGCATTGACATTGAGATTGTATTACTCCGGACTTGGGGACTCCGATGAATCCGTTGACATTGAGATTGTATTACTCCAGACTTGGGGACTCCCATGTATCCGTTGAGATTAAGATTGTATTATATGTACTTGGGGACTCCCACACATCCATTGAGATTGAGATGATATTGATTTAGATTTTTTAAAGGTCGGTATTCAAGCAGACTCAATAATATTCTGCTTGTAGCAGTATCACTTACATTAATGTTTGTTTTACTTTCCTCACTTGTTTTCTTGTATGTAAATTATATTAGAATGGGATTCCAGTGGGTGAGCTTGACTTGTTTGTATCTCTCAGTAGTATGGGATTTCATGGAGGTTCTCTCTCTTATTTATTAATGTTCTTCTTGGCTGCTAAGTATAAGGTTTCTCTTGTTGGATCCATATCATGTTTCCCTTAGTGACATAATTGTTTTAGTATTCCCTCCTTCCTTTAATTTAAGGTTTTTGGTATTCCGCCTTGTTTGTTATTCGGTAATTTATTCCTATTTTTTTAGCATGTTTCAGGTACGTTCGCTCCTTGTATTCCCTGAACCTTACTTGTTAGTGGCTAGTTGTTATATGATTACTTGTTATATTTTGTTAGCTAGCCTCCTTACATGCTCTAATTTTTTGTGTCTTCTTACTTATTGCCTTTATTCCTTATATTTTTCCTAGTATATATAGCCTACTGGGTACCCATTATTTTTTATACTCATACTACACTTTTGCATCTTCTGGTGAGGATACTAGTACGGCTCAGTGTTGACCTTTTCAGGCCTTGATTTCCAATTGTCGAGGTAGAGAACCGCAACTGCTCCTGACGTTCGGAGTGGACCTTTTGTATTTCATAATATCTAGTTTTTGTTGTTGTATTAAGAAAAATTGTACTTTCATTTCAGACTAGTACTCCTATTTTTAGTGGCTAGTGTACTTGGATGTTGGTTTTGGGGGTTTCATTTAACTTATTGTAGACTGCTGCTTATAACTGCCCCTTATTATCTCTCATCTTCTACACTTAGTTATTATTCATGTTTTACTTATTGTTTGGGTGGTTCTACTATGGTGGGATGTAGTTTCCCTCATGACCTGAGAAATTGGATCGTGACAAATTGGTATAAAAGAACTAGGTTCTTTGATATACTCAGTATACAAGTCAGTGTCTAGTAAGTCTTGCGGATCATATGCATATACACCCGTATCTTATTTTTGAGAGGATACAAGGATATCTTTAGGAATCCCTCCTCTTTTGATTTCTATGTTGAGCGTATATCGTAGTTGATTTCTGAAAAGCTCATTTGTTCCTATTCATTCTCCTTGGTGGAAGCAGGGGATGATGTACCTGTTGCACCATCAGTGAGAGCACCAGTCAAGGGTCGCATGAGTTCAGGTCAAGATCGTACCAGTGCTAGTACTCCAGTTAAAGTTGTTTTGACAGTCAGAGCTATTGAGATTGATCTTGTATTGGGTTAGCATCCACTAGAAGTAATGGGTTGGTTTTATTTTGTCCTATGCCTACATCATCTCCGATCTTAACCCCATAGAGAAGAAGGTATTTAATGCATCTATTGGGTATGTAGGGTCAGTTGGCTATAGTGGCTCAGACTTCATCCCTATCTCCCTTTACTCCTGTATATCCCCAGCAACAAGTACTCATGGTTTAAGGGTGCCTCCTTCCCCCAGTACTTATAGTTTTGGTGTTCCACCCTCAGTCTCATCTAATCTAAATTAGGTGCCTCAAGCACTGGTTATCCCTTCTCTAGCACCAGCAGTGCCTACTCTTTCAGTGGTTTTGTCTATCTTTTAACACATGCCTATGTCTATTTCTGATCAGAAGGTATTGGGAAAAATCTTGAGGTTAGGACCTTCGAGGTTCACTGGTACTTCAGGAGAGGACCTGAGGTATTTTATTGATCGTTGGTAGGAATGGTTGCATATCCTCAACTTGTTGATTTCTCATGGTGTTGACTTTATTGTTTATTATATGGATGATCTCGCCAAGGGTTGGTCAGTTGGTCGAGATCTTATTGTGCTAAAAGACCAGCTGACTCCGCTCCTATGACTTGAAATTTATTTCATGATACTTTTTTGGAGTGGTGCATTCCTATTACTGAGAAGGAGTGCAAGAGAGAGAAGTTCTTGAGATTGGAGAAGAGATCTATGCTTGTTGATGAGCGTGAGGCAGAGTTTCACAGATTGTCTGTCTACAAGTCTAGTTACATCTCCATTGAGAAAAAAAAGTCCATTGATTTGTTTCTATATTAGAATAAGATCGGTAAGGTTGCATAGGTTTTGGTTACTAATGGAGCATCTTTTTAGTCTATTTTCTGTCTTTCTCATACTATTGAGGGCTTTGGTTTCTAAAGGGGCATATAGAGAAAGGCCCTGTCGTAAGGGTTTCCTCCATGATTCGATATCTAGCCGTAGAGGTTGCATTTCATAGGATAGGAATCCACCTAAGAATCTGCAGTAGGAACAACCAACTCATCATAGTTAGGCCTCTCTTCAGGCTTCTGGTAGCAGTTGTTAGAATTATGAGGTTCAGTCTTCAAGCTAGCATCAAAAGGGTGTAGTCAGTTTCATCAGGTCAAGGTGGCCATTCAAATTCTTCCCATTAGTTGGGTCCATCAAGCTATGTTATACTTTTGGTTCTATGTGACACTTGTCCAGACAGTCCCCTCATTCGGGTGATTTCCATATTGTAGCCTAGCGTCCTATTATGCCTAATCTTATTCCAACTCAGCCTATTAGAGCCATGCTACCTTAAGGTAAGGGTGGTGGTGCTCCATCCCATGGTGCTACTTAGTGTGGTAGGTGCGGGTGATTGAGATGGGATCGTGGTTGTAGTCTCCTCATTTTTATGTTGTACCAGGTAGACCCGATGTTGTTTGATCCAGGATCCACTTTATCCTATGTGTCATCATATTATGCTCCCTATTTGAGTATACTTAGTGAGCCCTTGACTGTGCCATTATCTATCTCCACCCTGTAGGTGATTCTTTTGTAGTAGATCATACTGAGATCCTACTCTATGATTATTGGGAATATTGAGACCTTGGATGATATAATATTGCTGGATATGATTGATTTTGATTTGATTTTGGGCATGGACTACTTGTCCCCTCATAGAGCAGTCATGGATTGTTATGCCAAGACCGTGACCTTGATGTAACCCCATTCGTGTGATAGGGTTCCATTACTGACACCGATGGGGGCTTATTTCCTGCATTCAGGCTAGTCGATTAGTATCTCGAGATTGTTTGGCATACCTTGATTATGTTAGAGATATTAGTATTGATTATGTGACCCCTGAGTCAATACTATTGTCGGCGAGTACCTTGATGTTTTTCTAACCGACCTCCCTAGCCTACCACCTGAGCGAGACATTGATTTTGTCATTGAGATAGAGCTGGGCACCAGGCCTATTTCTATTTTTCTCTGTTGTATAGCACCCTCTAAGTTGAGAGAGATTAAGACTCATTTTTAGGAGTTGTTAGATAAGAGTTTTATTCAACCTAGTGTGTTACTGTAGGGTTCCCCTGTGTTGTTTGTAAAGAAGAAAGATGGCTCTATGTGTATATGTATCGACTATAGACAGCTTAATGGTGTGACCATGAAGAATAACTATCTGATTTCTCTTATAGATGACTTATTTGATCATCTTTATCGTTTATCCATTTTTCTACAATTGATTTGAGGTCGGGTTACCGCCAGTTATGGATTCGGACTGAGGATATCCCATAGACCATTTTTAGGACTCGATACGGCCACTATGAGTTCTTTATGATGTCTTTTGGGTTTACTAATGCACGTGTGGCTTTTATGGATTTGATGAACCATGTGCTCAGGCCATATCTTGACTCTTTTTCATTGTATTCATCGATGACATCTTGGTATATTATCGAAATAGGGATGATCATGAGCACCATTTTAGGATTGTACTCACTTAAAGAGGTCAAACACTTTATTTGAGAACACTTAGATATGCAGTAGGTATGAAAATGGGTTATAAATATCTTATAAGGACTCACTTTTCCCTTTTGGTATCATTACAGAACAAAACAGAGAAGTGTGATACCTTAAAAGTCCATCATTCCATACCCAATTCCAAGCATGAAAACTATGCAAAGGCATTAACAACAACAGACTCGTGAAAATATAACAATGCATTTGCAAGAAGGTAGGCAAGTAGGAATATTATAGCATAATCAAGACAACTTTTTAACTAAGGGAGTCCAACACAAACCAATTTAGGAAAAAACTAAAGAAAAAATGCTCAATAATGACACTAAGAAGTAACAAGTAGAGACAGTCATCGCTAAGGGGTCTTGAGGGGGGGGGGGCAGAGGAGGAAGGGGCTTGGTGCTTCAAAACATCAAATATGGCCTTGATATTGATAGAGTTGGTAGCCTTCTCTTTCTCAAATTCAGTTTTGAGAAGCACATATTCATCCCCTATCTTAGACTGTTTCTCCTTTAAGCCTTCTATTTCTAGACCATAATTGACATGCAAGGTATCCATGTTAGTGTTATGGGAAGCCTTGGGTTCAACGATTTCCTCCTCCTTCTCAGCTAGCTAGGCCTTAAGACTATGAACAGGTCCTCGATGGCCACTAAAAGTTGGTAGCATGACGGCATCATTAACAATTCCAATTAACATCTTTGGATGTTTGATAATCTCAATTTTAACAGGGATTTCAAAATAATAAACACTAAAGAGAGCCAAAATCCATAAGCCAATTGGTGGACTCGTTTTCTATGAGAAATGATTTTAAACATGTGACACATAATAACATGAGAAAGATTAATGGGCATCTTATAGTCTATGACCTCCATCAATGTAAGGTCCATGAAGCATGTCTCCATTCTACGCTGACCCCTAGGAATAACAATCTTATCCAAAACATCAAATTGTAATCTATGGTAAGGAAGCATAGCAGCTTTTTCAACCTTGCACTGAACATTAAGATTAGAGTCATTAGCAAACTTCCTACAAATAGATAAAGCAAATGGGAGACCAGCCAAGGAGGTCCACCTAATAAATTTATATTCCCACCACCACCTATTTGGAACACTAAGATTAGAATCCAATAGCTCAGGGGTAATGTCAAAAATAACCCAATTAACAGTACTACTAATGGGCTTTTCGGTTCCTTTACCATAGAGGTAAACCTAAGTAGTTTCCTCCCTTGCCAGTTTCCTACTCTTCTCACCCTAAAGAAGCAGGTCAGCCCACCCCTAAGCTTATAGTTGAAGAATTAATTCACCCATATCATAACCACCAAGACCATTTACCACCCTGCCCCTAATGATAGACCTTTTTCAAACTTGATCTCTCTATCCAAAGTAGACTCATCCCCAATACCAAAACCAGCAATGACCTCATCATCTTTACTAGATACATTTTCCTCATCATCTCTAGGCTTATCAATATTCTCCTCAAGGTCCTCCTACTCAGACTCATCTTAAACACGAGACTGAACTAGAGTAACGGAGGAGCAGGTCGACGAACCTATTTCGTAAGAGGAGAAGAAGGCTTAGTCTTAGCTTTTCCCTTATTCTTCATATCTCTAGCCTGAGCCACTTCATCAACAATTTCAATAGGTTCAGATGAGGTATTTGATAGGCCAGCCCTGTTGAAGACAGTTGATATCCTAGCAGACTGCCTTTTAGGTACCCTAGATTCCACCTTCTTCTTAGAAATGTGAGACTTACTCCTATTTAAAGGTGTCCGAGATAGAGTAGGGATGGGTAAATGAGGAGACTCAGTTTCACCTGTAAGGAACCTAATAGGCTCCCTAGAAGCCTTAGTTAGTCGTTTCCTAGTCCTTATCCTAATTAAAGAAGCCAAAGGCACCTCATCCTCAGTCGCCCTGTCAAGAGAAAAGGTCGATCCAACATGTTCCATGGGTACAAAGGAGATAGGCACAGTAGCTCTATTGGAGGAGATAACATCAGAGCTTACCTCAACAAGGGATGTAACATCACTTAAGGGACCTTCAGTGGACTCCCCCTACCTAGATGCACCAGCTACCTCAAACCCAGTAAAAAGAATAGGTCCTCCTCTTGGTTTTCCAATAGATTCCCCCTCACTTGGTGAATCCTCCCAAACACCCTCAGTACTCAACCCTATACAGACATCGTAATATAATTCATTTCCATAGAAAGACTTGAGCGTTGGTTGATTAATAAAAGTAGTGGAGGTGATAATTTTACGAGGACCAAGAGCAGAAGTAAGAGATATAATGTGAGCTATTCCTTGGTCATCCATAGAAATAATTATAGGGAGTTGATTTCCACTACTCTAGATAAAGGACTCGAGTATGAAGGACCAAGTCGAGCAACATCGACTGGAGGAAGTACAAACTCAATCCTAGAGTCTAGGACATCATATAGAGGTAGTGAATTTTCAAGTGCATCAGCATGAGGGTGGTTTGGTGGGTTAGACGTTATGTGAAATCAGAGAGGGAAAACTAAACAATGAGAAGAAAGAGTATTGAATGAATTGAGGAGAAAAAGAAAAATGGGGGTTTAAATATAGAAGTGAACATTTGAGAAAAGAATTTTAAAGGGGAGAGTCTCCTATTAGGAAATGGGATTGAGATGACTATTATAACAGTCATGATAGACTCTGACTCTACTTTTTTTTATTGTACAATGTAGAGAGAGAATAACCAAAATGACACTTGTAAAAGGACCAGGTTTATCACTTTGAAATAATCAAATTCAATAGGTTTGCTTGAAACTGACCCCAATGGTACTTTTTGTGCTATTACCTGACATCAATGCAAATACATCATTATATTTTGTGAGAATATTGAAACAAATGGCATAAATACACAAAAATGTACAAAAGACTGAGTATGAAATAAGACATATAAGCAAAACACTTTTATTTACAGAGTTCTTTTAGCCAGTCATCAAGGGAGCCTTATGGGATCTTAATCATCCCCAGGTTTAACCTATTCCTTCAAAATTTTCCTTTGTTGTTGCTTTAGTGAATATGTCAGCAATCTGTTCCTCAATAGCATATAAATTCATAGAAATCACGCATTTTTCAACATTGTCCTTTAGAAAGTGATGCCTAACATCAATATGTTTTGTTCTTTTATATTGAACTGGGTTTTTTGCTATGTTGATAGAACTTATATTATCACAAAAATGGAATGCATGTGATATCCATCCTAAAGTCACTTAGTTGGTTCTTGATCTACAATAGTTGTGCACAACAAGAGGCAGCAGCCACATACTCAACCTCAGCAGTTGATAAGGCCATAGAATTTTTCTTCTTGGTTTCCCAAGAAACCAAGAAGGATCCCAAGAAATGATTCATCGCTGGTTCTCTTCTTATCAATTAGGTACCTAGCATAATCTATATTAGCATATCCCACCAGGTCAAAATTGCTCCCTTTTAGATATCACAGCCCAAGGTCACTTTTTCCTTTCAAATACCTTGGAATCCTTTTTACTTCCTTTAGATGGGACTCCTTAGGATTAGCTTGAAATCTAAAACAGAGTCCCACACAAAAGACTATGTCAACCTGTTGGTTGTGAAGCTGGCTGATTTCGGACTGTCGTTGAAATTAGATGAAACACATACATGTTGGGACAGATCATTCGGCTCAAAAAAGCATCGCCGTTAACGTAGAGGGACTCTGCCATACACATCCCCGGAATCTATAGTGTGTGGGATTCATGATAAAGCTGGTGATATTTGGGCTCTTGGATGCATAGTGGTGGAGATGATCACTGGGAGGCGGCTATGGTCGAGATGTAAAAGTAGTGATGAATTAGGGTTCAAGATTGCACATCAAGAACCGAAGATACCGGATAATATATCTAATGTGGCGAAGGATTTTCTAAGGAAGTGTTTTGAGAAGGATCATAATTGGAGATGGAATGCAGAGATGCTACTTAATCATCCATTCATCAAGAGTGGGCTGATCCACCAGCCTTTTGGTCATGCTGCCTGCAAAACATTGGTTTCCACGGAACACTTGTACTCAAATTACTATTAGGAATAGGATCAATCAGCAATATTAGTTTTCCAGAGACTAATAAGGCACAAGGTAAAACAGATCAAGACCCTCTACTACGGTGAATTTCAGAGACTTAGGGGAGTTTCAACAACTGAAGTGAAGACCAACAGCTTGAAACTGGATTAATATATGTCTTGGAATCTAAGCTAGTACTATATGTAGTTGATGACTTAAAATTCGATGTGGACGGATTACTTATAGAGCTTAGATGGTGGTACGTGGACAACCTGTGACCAAGAAATGATCAGGTCCATCTCTTTTAATTCTTAATATACAACGAAGACATTTTAGCGAGTAAATTGCTTAGTCGGGAGAGTATCATAAATGCCTGTATGTCTCTTTCATTAATCTATATGTTATGTTTAGTCGAGGTCCAAATAAGACCTAAAACTGTATTAACTTCTCTTTTCTAAACTAATTTTCCAAATAATTGTTTTCTTCTTGGGATTGTACCTCATTTTTTCCGCTAAACTAATTTTCCAATTGATGAAGGAAGTAATTATTTGAAACATGAATAAAGCGTATTCCAAGTTATCGAAATGTTGGTAAGTTTTGTTGCCTTCTAATTAATTTTCACGGGAAGTTTGTTTGCCTTTAATGAGCTAATACGATCGTTTACTTAAAAATAAACTATCATGAATATGTTTTTCAATCTGGAAATAGAACTATCTTGTGCTTTTTTTTTTTTTTTTTTGTTCTTGAATGAATATTTTCAATACGTTCTCTTTTGTAGCATGCCCTGAACTAAATATATCTCTAATGTAATGCTTCAACTATCAGTATGAGGGGCATATTTGAATAAAAGATAACACTTGGTGTATTGATAGTTGACAAAAGGCATATATAAGACAAATCGCAAAAATCTTAGCGGCATTTTTTACCCTTCTAACATTTTTTGATTAATTAGTCTCTCAATTATAAAGGGATTAAAAGAAGAGAACAATTTCAAACTCCTAATTATGCGCACACATAGAATGGCTTATTAGTAGTCACCAATGTTATCCTCAAATGGCTTCCTATTGTCATGACCTCCTGGAAAATATGGAGATCCAGATGAGGTGTACTCAAATATATATGGGGATGAAAATTAAAAAAAAAGAAGGTGAGGAAGTCCTTAAACCTTATTTCTTTCACTATTATTTAATATGTGTGTAGCTAGTCTCCCTTTTGGCAGTGGAACTAGAAAATTGGGCATGAACTGGTGTTTGGATAATAACTTTCAGTCCATTGTAGCTGAAAAATGATTCCTAATCATTACTAGTTAATTGTGCCAGTGGATGCAACATCATCCCTTGGAGGATTGTCAAATAAGTGGAACATCGTAAAAAGTACAAAGAAAATTTCAGGTTTAAGTTGAATCATGAGCTCAGACAATCAAACATATGCTGACATTAATAAAGTCAATCAATGGAGTACCACTCTTGCTGATCAATTACCAAGGTTTAACTTGAATTATAAGCTCAGAGAATCAAACATATGTTGACATCAAAATAAAGTCAATCCGTGGAGTAGCACTCTCGTGCTTATCAATTATCAACTTGGAGAGAATTTAACACCACAATACCTCTCACCTAATCCCATTATCAAGCATTAGTTGCAAATTGGTAAAATCTCATGGCAGCCTTGTAGCTAACCACCTAAACTCTACAAGCAACAGTATTACAAAGCCAGAGTCTTCCCCAGAGAAAATTGTAAGAACCTGGTTCTTAACCTTCACAATCCAAAATTTCTTCATAGACTATTCTTCATTCAATACAACTCAAAATAAAAACAGTGTTCAAGAGAGCCCAAGGCCACGCGAAGAAAAAGGAATAATTTTTTGGCTTAAACAACATGGTTATGGTCAAGGAAAGAACACACTAAGTAGCTCTTGGAGCAGCCCATTCAACTCTAAGGATGAGATTGTCATAACCATAACCATTGAGCTTGTTTATGGCCCTCTCAGCATCTTCTCTGTTGACAAAGTTGACAAAACCAAATCCTCTGCTCATTCCTGTCTTTTGATCAATGGCAACATACACTCTGCTGACGTGACCAAAAGGACGGAAAAGCTCCAACAAATCAGCCTCCCGAGTGTCCTCAGAAAGGTTAGTGACCCTAACAGAGTTTTCTTCATTCCTCCTCCTCATCTCAGTCCCCCCACCACCTCCTCTCTCTGCAGCACCACCTCTCATGCTCGGAGGAACATAAGCACTCTTTTGAGAACCAGCTCCAGCAGCAGGCGCTTCCCTTGAAGGTGGCCTATCCACGAAGGTCTCACTTGGCTGGGCAAGATCCTTGAAGGGGCATTTTGATGTCCAATGATCCCCCTTCTTGCCACAGGTCCTACAAACCATAAGAACAGCCCCTGCTTTGCCAATTTGAGCCAACGAGTCTCCACTAGCTTTAGCTTCATCTTGCTTCGAACCTGTTTAAAAGAAATCCCATAACCATAATAACAGGTCAGGTAAAACTATAAACTAAACTTAAGTCATAGAATGTGTCTCCTTGAACCTTACACACATACACAAAATCTAATTACCACAAAATAAATTAGCGAACTCAAGAGGAAAAGAACCACCCGTTAATTTAAAACACGGACGAGAATGTGATACAGCAAACAGTTACCATGATTGAAATGGTTGGACATACATCAATATTGAGACAAATATGCGTTCACTCTCATACTCCCATTACAGGAGATACAGTTGCAACAATACATTCTCTTTCCTTAACAAAGTTGCAGAACCATTAAAACACTCCCTCGGGTCACTTTTACTTCTTTTTTTAAAAGCATGGTGCCCGGGCCAACTTTCGCGCACCTCGACTAAATCCACTAGATACATGCCACCTCACACCAGCAACAGGCAGGTAAATCTGTTCACCAAGACTAGAACAAATGGGGAGAATAACCTAGTGTTTCTTGTCTGGAATTTGAACCTGAGACTTTAGGCCTCATTATTCTTTAACACACTTCATTGACCACTAGGCTACATCCTTGGGTGCCGGGTCACTTTTACTTTTCCACTATTCCAAAAAATAAATTTTCATTTTCATTTGTAACTTTTAACATAATATCAAGAAACGACAACTACTTTTTCCATGTTTTATCCTTAACATTAGTTACTTATTCCCCAAATCATTTTCCAAGACTTAATACTAGACATCAGTTAATAGAGGTAGTGTGGCAAATAGTCACACCAATCATTGTTTAGTTAATTGGCATGCTAAGTCTAACTGTGACAAGTAAAAGTGAATGTAGGGTTGTACTTTCCACATCCTTTGAGAAATATTAAATGTAGTACATACTTTACCAAGATACACATATTAGTTGATGTATAGTCTTCATTGGCTTGAAAAATGATTTGGAAAGATGTTAATGCTAAGGGTAAACCATGAAAAGAATATATTTTTCTCTTGATATGCTAAAATGCACAAATACGAGTGAATGGAGAGAGTAATTTTTTCCACTTCTCATCATACAACTGGAAACTGCAAACATATATGCAAAACCAAACTTTTTCTTCAACAAAGGTGCAGTACCCTTACCATAGTTGAAATGAGTCAAGGCAAATACATATGCCTTATGGCGACTCCCTGAATAGGCAATCCGAGAAATACTGGATCTATATGTTTTTAGCAAACAATCTAATGGGAAACCACAGATGTAGGCTCAAGGAAAAAGGCACAATCTTTATCCTTGTTCACAGGATAGAACTAATATATTATATATTTCACAGAATAAAGTTAAAACCCTGTATAATAAGAGATTGCATTCCCCAAACTTCCCACCTTTCCCCTCCTAACCAAACTCAAGATAACAGGAACTTATTTACACAAAGTTCCCCTTTTTTCAAATTTTCCTTACAATATTTAACCCTTACTACTTTGAGATGCAACCTACATTGAAACTCTTCACTTTCGATGATGCATACGTGTTGGATTCTCCAAAAAAAAAACACTACCTTTGGAGAATCCGACACACACCCATTGGCATTTGAAGAGTCCGAGCAACATCGGCTGCAACAACAGCCAAATGGAACACCAACCGAATTCACAATAATCATAGCTTGGTAGCATCAAAATCAAAACACAACAAGAAAATTCCTTGTTTCTTTCGCCCCAAATACACAAAGATCGGACACGAACCCCTTCTATCACAACCCATTCCCAACAACCATTAATCCCCATGCTATAGCAATCAAATAAATATCAGCATACAACCATAAAAACACAAACACAGATATCATGAGAAAATTCACAAATCGATTTGAAAAACACCACGAATTTACAGCCAAAAGAACAAAATAATAACAATGAAATAAGCAAAGATTTAAAATCCTCATGAAAAAAGTAGACAATGAATTCACAACCAAATTGCAAACTAAAACAAACACGAGCAAAATCAAGAAGGACAAATAATAAGCACCCAATTGACAAAAAAAAAAAAAACAAAACCAAAACCAACAAGAGAAAATATGGATGGATCCATACCAGGAGCTCTAGGACGTTCAAGAAGAATCTCTTCAGTAGAAACCATA
>JBDJHY010000106.1:12824219-12836446 GCA_039654485.1 Withania somnifera | reverse complement strand
CTACCCCTTTTGCTTCCTACCTTAAAGCCTTATTAGGTCCTTAACAGGGAGGGGAGCCCCGAAAGAATTTTGGTATGTTGGTAGGGAAAGAGGCGCTTAGACCCAAGAGAAGGATTGAAACTCGTCAAGTTCATGCAAATTGGACATGGAGCATTTGGTATAGGTGTCCAGGGGCTAATATTCTGTAGAAAGAATGGGAAAGGCAGATCAAGCAAAGGTCCTACTCCTCTTAGAATAAATAATTTTTCTGTGCCCTTTAGATGTGTATGTAATTTCGATAATAGTATGTTATTTTACATTTAAGTTGGAATGTGTGAGCTTGGTTATATACTGAAAGGAAATTCATAATAATACTGCAAGCAGTTTTTATTTAATTAAGGTTTAGTAATGAAATAGAAAGACCCCTATGGAGAAATGCTTTTATTACCTGAAGCTAGTGTTAATAGCATATCTTGTGCTGGTTACTCTTAGCAATCTATCTTTCTTGGCTCATCTATGAGCCCGAGAAAGCAGCTTCAACTTGACTAATGGGCTGATTGTACGGGATCAACACCACTACCTTCAACTTCCCCTGTAAGTTACGGCACATGTCTATCCAGCTTTAGGTGTCAGGGCTCACCACAGTTGAATTTTATTAGTGGCTCATGCCTGCAAATTCAACTTCTAGCTGGTATGGGAATGCTTCAAGGAGCTGTTCCCGGTTACTTTCCAGCATCATCTCTTCACCTTAATCTACAATACAACATTTCATTGGATCAATTTGAAATTATTCCTCTACATTTATAAGTTTCAGTATCTCATATTTCTCTTTCCTCTAATGTTTCGATCGGGAAAAGAATTACTTGTGAGTTCTTTTTCCTGTTCCTGCAGATCTAGCCTGTGAATGAGTTTCCATGATAATCCTGAAACAGTATTTCACGATTTTTCAAATCACAACAGAAACAATAATGAAATGCAAAAGTCGATGTACTGTAATTATTGGATGCAAGTGGAAAGACGCCTTTCTTCAAAGGATCTTCAAAGAGAACAACCCTACTCCTGGATCACCCCCTGGTCTTGTAATTTTAGAGTTTTGAGGAAATTGAGTTGGAGGATATAGTTTAAAAAGGGTTAAAATGGACATGACTAATATGACACTGACTAGGAAGGTGATTCTATAAGTAGCTTACCCAAATACTTGATCAAGTTCAACATTAAACAAGTAAATCCGAGACTTGTGAGATCATATGCTTGGGTCAGACTACTATCATAATCATTAAACATGAGTTCAACGAAGATATTTTATGTAGTTTCTTGACTTCTATCATTAAAGATCTCATGTTCTTCTTTTTTATTAGGCTATTTTGAGACAACTGGGGCACCTGGGCCATGAATCTGTGATGGTTGATGAAGCAGAACTGGAGATTCATCAGCGACTTCAGGAATTATATATGTCTACAAGGGCTGCTAAGGTAACACCAATACAACTTTGTTAATGCTTTTCTGTCCGTTAGTGAAGTCCTCAAACTCAATAAAGTGAATTTGGTCGTAATAGAGATATGTAAAAGCAGGCCCGGTTATGCATATTCCTAACCCTAAATTGAATGCTGGTAGAGATCCATATGTAAACATAGTATCGATTTAGGTAGGACTGAATATGTTTAATGAGAATGCATATAACCCTATTTTGGCTTGGTTCAATATGGAATCATGATCATGGAATCAACTTGATCATCATATTAGAAGTTCATAACCTAAGTCCATTCCCAATTTGGGCGGAAAAAATATACTAATTCTTTTATTCCAGTTAGTAAGAGGGATCTTGAACACTTACTAAAAAATTCCACTAAGAATGGCCCTTTGTTAACAGCATATGGATCTTTCTTGCAAGGAAAATCTAACTTGCAGCGTTGTGTTTAACAGCATTTCCAGAGGGATATTGTTCGTGGTGTTGAAGGATATATATCAACAAGTAATAAACAAAAGGAAATAGGTCTGTGGACCTCCTTCCATATTTTATGTTACTTCAATTATTTAACATATGTATGGAAATGTCAACTTTCAGCTTGATCTTGCAGCTAGAAAGTTGGTGGACAATTGTTATAAATATGGGAGTGAGAATCAAAATGGTCCTTCTACCTTGCCAAAGGTTGCCGTGGAATTTGGTACTTCACATGCTGCAATGGAAGATCAAAGGGAAATTATGCTAGGAGTTCTTGGACAACAGGTTAGATCTATGCTTGTTTATCTTTATAGTCATCTGCACTCCCAATGGTTTACCACAACAAAGGATAGTTACATTATGGAGATTGAAGGTCATTTTTGTCGGTCACCAATGACGGTCATTTTTGTCGGTCTTTTCCTTACAATTTTTACTATTGTGCTCCATTTCTTGCAATGGGAGTTGTGATGTGCTGCAGATTGCAGAGGGATTGTGATGATCAGGAGCTTTTAATTTATGAGGATATGGTCTGCCTATTTTTGTAGGAGATGACATGCTTTCTGATTCTAAGATATACACAATAATGATTGATAGTTAGAAGAAAAAATGCTGAGAGACCAACTAGGCAACATAAAACAAACACAGACACGGATAGGGTCCAAAATAATGCACTTCTCATTCTTTATACAATGAAAAAAAAATAATGTAGCAGAGAGATCTAAGTTCTAATCATTTTTGAAAAACTTGAATCCACTATGTGCCGTGGGAGAATTTGATAAGTCAAGCACAAAGCTATCTGTTTCTGATGTCTAAATGACACAACAAGAACGAGGAGTTACGCATCTCTATGACATATCATATGATGCATTAAAGTATGTGAAGTTCATATTTCACTTGTGATGAGAGCATTTTATCTGAGGTTCTTAGGACGGTCAAATTTGGATAGATATATTTCAGTCTTGACAGGTTAAAACTTGCAAATGGTATAACTTGATGATCCTTTTGCTAGTGTTACACCTAGTACATTTTAGTATTTCTTTCTTGATTCTTGATGAGCCTATGATGTGGCATAGTGACTGTAGCTGTTTCTTGGTTCCTTTAGTACTTAGTGTTTGATCATTTTTCCTTTTAGCTGTAGGTTTGTGAGCCGTTGAGAGCATCAATACATGGTGCTCCTTTGGAAGATGCTCGCCATTTGACTCACCGTTATGACAGAATGCGCCAGGAGTTCGAATCCCAGGTGTCTTTCAACCTTCCATTTTTCCTCTTTCAGATGTGTTAGGGTTGGGCTTATGTAAAAGGTTGTTTATTAAAAGAAAATAAAGCAAGTAAAAGTAAGAAACAAGAGTAGTTTGTCCCTTACATGACCAAGGAATGTACCCTTTCAATCCGCATATCTCTATACCCTTTTCAAGGAGGTAGTAATCAATTCCATAGCAGGTTGCATCATGTCATGAAAGAAATCTGGTAGTTATAAGTGGATTCCTTCCCTTTTCAGGCTACTGAAGTGATAAGACGCCAATCAAAGTTTAGAGAAGCTTCTACTGAAAGTTTGGCAAAGCTTAAAAATGCTGAAACAAGATTGTCAGAGCTCAAATCTTCAGTGTCGATTCTTGGCAAAGAAGCAACTGATGCCATGTCATCTGTAGAGGAGGAGCAGCAGCAGATTACCATCCAAAAGCTTATTACCATGGTATCGCTAGTTTCTCTTTGTTTATTCAATTTGTGCAACACGCAGAAGTATGACAATTGGTCTTGGTGTTGTATTGATTGGCTTAGTTGTTGAAAGTCACTTCAGTGATTAATCTTGTACTAATCAGAGTTAATGTAGCACAGGGAAAATACTAAATTAGCTAATGTAGCCTTTGGAATAACAGGATCAATACTAGTTTTGGTAAATGTAAAAAGTAATTACTAGGTTTATATAAATACCAGTAGCTGAGGGGCAAATGATCAAGCAACTCAAATATCAGGGATGCCTACCATAATGGGGTCATAATAAAAACTTCTGTGCAATTCTGCATATGTTTAGAAAAAAGAATATTAAGTAGCTGAGGGGCAAATGATCAAGCAACTCAAATATCCGGGATGCCTATTCATAATGGGGTCATAATCAAAATTTCTCTTCAATTCTGAATATGTTAAGAAAAAAAAAAATATTATGGATATAAACGTGTACTGCTTTGCACCTTTTCATGATATCTACTTGACCGATCTATAAGATTGAAGATCCCTAGGTTCTTAGATATTTTGTTTATCTGGAGAACACCTTGTTTACAAAGTTTCAATGTGATGAAAAAAATTGCAATCACAAATGAAATAAAAGAAACATAATTTTATTGGTAAATAGTGTGGTACAATTCTGTTCCTCCCTTGATTCTTCTCTCTAAGTTTTTTTCATAATTCGAGGGCCATTACTAGCATATTTCTTGAATATATGATAATTTGGATTGGATATCCGTGAAAGGAGGATTTTGTGGATCTTCTTGAATTATTTGATTATCAAGAAGAGAGAGTTCTGATCTCTTTGTAAATATTCGATGAGTTTAGGGGATATTCGAGATGTGATTTCTTGAGATCTTTATGAATATCCAAGAATTTATGGGATATTTGAGATGCTCTGCCAAGGGAATATGTTACCTTTAAATAGGCGAGATTTGGAGTTTAGCATAGAGTAGCCTCTAAACTAGGGTTTAGGATAGAGTAGCCTCCAAGAAACCTAACAGAATTAAACTCGTCGTTTAGAGACCCATATAATTCCAATGTCTACAAATGGCCCATATTTAGGCTTGTCGGAGTGTAAGCGTGATTATACTTGTATACGAGACTTGAAGTACTCATAAAATTTGAGCTCCACCTTTGCGGTTTTTTGGTTTCAAATTTACCGATCTGATTTGCGAGAGAAGATAAAATGTAGATTTGGTCCTATCGGGCATGCCAATTTGTTTACGACAAATTTTAAGTCGAGAAAATAATAATCAAGACAAGTTAATATCGTAACAATCGTTATATTTTATTTCAAGTAATAAACATTACAATCTCTATGAATTCTTTGATTTTTCTTTTCAAATGTAAATTCAAGGGTCTTTGAGCTTGATCTTGAATTTGATGGACTTGATCATGACTTGTACTTAAATTCAAGAGATTTTGAGTTTGATCTTGAGCCTGGTGGTCTTGATCTTGAAATGTATTTGAACTTGGTTGAATGCTTGTACTTGTAGCTTGTAGAGAAATCTGCGACATTTAATCCACGAGTTCTTTCTGGCTTATTGTTAGAATGTTGATCCCTTTTTTGGACTTTGAGACCCGTATTTATAGTTGTAGGATGGAGAATTTATAGTAAGACCCAACTTGTTGAGGCGACATGGCCATATTGATTGGCTGGAACGTGTTACTTGTACACATGATACGTTTCCATTGGCCTTAGCTTTGGCTTGGCACGCAATATCATTTTGACAGGTAGCATAATTTTATTGGCTCTTTCATTTTACTTGGCATGCCACGTCATTTGATAAGTGATATCAAAGTAGGCCTCTAGAATAAAATGACATTTTGGGCTTAGCATATGACACCAAAGTAGGCCTCTCTCTTTTTGTTCCTCTCTTTTTAAAATGTGTTCAGACATATTTTTAATTTATTCACCTCCAAGAATAGATGTCTTGCTTGTGATGTAGGCCCCACAAATTTGTTTTCGTTCATTGGCTTAAAAGGAAATAATTGTACACATGTAGCCTATTTTAGGTCTTTTCCCTTTTTGCTTAAAATGCAACCTTATGTTTTTTGTTCCTTTCTTGAGCACCAAAATATGGTCAAAATTGGAATCGACAACAACCACTATTCATCTATAAATAGGATGCCGGCCTTCATTCTCTTAACATCAATTTTTGAGTTCTTTTATAGAAGTTTCAAACTCAAATTACAAATATCGAGATGCAATTCTTTCTTCTTTTTCTTTTTGTTTATGTTTACTCTTGTGAGGTTCTTCCTCTATATTTTTTAGGGAATGAAAAATACTTTGGAGGAGAAGAAGATCTTATTCGTAATTCTAAGAAGTAAAGACTTTGTATTATCCAAAGAAAATACTTTAAACCGTTTAAGCCACAATGTTGTTTCGCCCGAGCCAAACACTTTATATCGTCTAAGGCAGAGACTTTACATAGTCTGGGTAAGGACTATACACTGTTTGAGTCAAAAACTTTTATATTGCCCTAGGTGAAGACTATACACTGTCTGACCTGAAGGGGTTGCATCGTTCGAGCTAAAGGCTTTACACCGTTTAAGGCAGAGTACATACCCTGCGGTAGATGTTTTACATTGTACAAGCCAATGACTTTACATTGCCCTAGGTGAAAACTGTACACCATGTGAGCTAATAATGTGATATCTTCCGAGGCAAAGACTATATTGTCGAAGGCAGAGACTTTACATGGTCCTTGGTAAAGACTTACACAGTCTGAGCCAAAGACTTTATATTGTCCTATATAAAGATTTTACACTATCTAAGCCGAAGATGTCATATAGTCCGAGTTGAAGACTTTATTCTTTTAAGGAAAAGACTTCATATGATCCATACTTAAAGATGTCAGTCATATTTGAATTTAGAACCACAATTATTGGACTGCTGGGTTAAGTGCTAATAAACACTCGCTTTTCTCTTTGCCAGTTTGAATCATGGTTTAGTTTAGAGATTTGATATCTTCTTCCTCTAGGTCAATATACCTTGTAACATTGAACCATAAGGGTAGCAAGGTTGAGACAAAATTGTGCAAACTAATGAATGTAAACAAATAGCGCCCCTCTACTAAAATGGGCTGGCCTGTATGCTGTCCGTGGCCATCTGGAATAATCTGCCTGGTTTAGATGATTGGATTCCAAATACCATAGTCGTCCACCCAAGATATGGGTACTTTGCTCCCCTAATCACTGCAACAAAAGATATTGCAAGTTCTTTACCATGCTTGGGACGATGAATCATAAATGGAAAGACTAGTTGGAGTGGCACTCCTTGTGCTTGACGACGATTTTCGTTACATTTCTAGTTATTGGAAGTGGGTTGAAGATGTACTTAGTAGAAGTTGTCAGACTTTGAAGAATGCAAAAATTTATGATGTTTTATATGACTCACTTTCACTTATGATTGCTATACAAATATCTTACAAGCCTTCTGCAGAACTTGGTGTTGTCTCACAAATACATTGCTTACCTCACCAAGATAACATGATATAAAATTAATACAAAGTGTTAATTTAAACTAGTAAATAAATGCTAAAATGGAGAGAAAAAGAATGAGTGAGTAGTATTGCAATATTTTCCTTTTCTATTTTTCATGCCATTCTTTACAAATGAGTGGCCATTTATAGGCCAATACTTGTGTCCATATGACAATGTCTTATACTTCATTAGTCACTATCATTAGAGCCACGTGACAATCTCCTTACAACATTAGTTACTATATTTTAGGCCACATGACAATATTCATACTATAGAACACTCTCCCTTGGATATCCATGTAAAAGAAAAACTATATATAGTTACTCATAATATGCATTGCTTGCTACTTTGTTAAAAACCTTACCAGGAAGCCCAGTGGGATAAAACCTTGATTAAAAAAAAAAAATACAACGCGTATTTTGAATGAGTAGCATTGCAATATTTTCCTTTCACTATTTTCATATGTCATTCTTTACAAATGAGTGGTCATTTATAGGTCTATACTTATGGCCACATGGCAATATCTACACTTCATTTGTTACTATCATTGTAGCCACATAGCAATCTCCATACAAAGCCTTCTCGAGGTCACATAGCAATCTCCTTACACTGTATTTTAGGCCACATGGCAATATCCATACTTTACAATACTCCCCCTTGGATATTCATGTAAAAGAAAAACTATACATAGTTACTCATAATACACATTGCTTGCTACCTTATTAAAAACCTTACTAGGAAAACCTTAGTGGGATAAAACCTTGATTAAAAAAAAAAATACAATGCGAATTTTTACTTTGATGAAGACCATGATTCAAGCGATTAAATCTTTGGATCCCAATCTTATTTACCATCCTCTCAAGAGTTGAAGTTGGTAAAGACTTGATGAATAGATCTGCTAGATTATTCCTTGAATGGATTTGCTGCACATCAATATCACCATTCCTCTGAAAATCATGTGTGAAGAATAACTTTGGTGAAATGTGTTTCGTTTTGTCTCCCTTTATGAAGCATCCTTTTAATTGGGCTATGCATGCAACATTGCCTTCATACAGGACTGTGGGACCTTGATATCACCCTTCAGATCTCATCTATGTTTGGTGAAATGTATTCAATCAGATTACAAATATCATTGTATGGTCAAATAACCGGGGTGTATGTGGTATAATCGCCTCTTTGAGTAAATAAAGATTATATAAATGATGTTATTCGTACTTGTATTTTTTATTAAGAAATCGACATTAGGATTTGTTATACTAGTCGTTTACGTTGATGACATAATCTCATTGGTAACTCTATAAGAGGTTTGAAATGCAATTGAGTATTTAAAGAAGAATTTGAGATGAAAGATCTTGAAAAGACAATTTTGTCTTGGTCTCAGCATTTAGTAGACGAGGTTTTTATCCATCAATCTGCCTATATTGAGAAAATTTTAAAACGATTTTACATGAATAAAGCACATCCACTAAGCACTTCAATGATTGTTCGATCACTTGAAGTGAGTAAAGATCCATTCCGACCTCAAGAAGAAAATGAGGAACTCCTTAGTCCTGAAGTACCATATCTCAGTGCAATTGGTGCACTTATGTAACTTCCTGATGCAACAAGACCCAATATAACATTTTTTGTTAATTTGCTAGCAAGATATAGTCCTTCCCCTGGACGGAGACATTGGAACGGAGTTAAGCATATACTACGGTATCTAAAGGGGACTTTTGATATGAGTCTGTTTTATACTAACAAATATTGTGCAAATCCTGTTGGTCATGCAGATGTAGGTTATTTATCGGATCCACATAAAGCTCGATCTTGGACAAGTTATGTGTCCACATTCGGAGGGACTGCTTTATCATGGCAATCTACAAAGCAGTCTGTTGTTGCTACTTCTTCAAATCATACTGAGATAATTGTTATTCATGAAGCAAGTAGAGAATGTGTGATTGAGGTCAATGATATATTTCATCAAAGACAGATGCGGTCCGAAGGGTGATATCAAGATATCCACGGTCCTGTATGAAGACAATGTTGTTTGAAAGGAGACTTTATAAAATGAAACAAAACGAAACATATTTCACCAAAGTTATTCTTCACACTTGATCTATAGAGGAATGGTGATATTGATGTGCAACAAATCTGTTTAGGTGATAATCCAACAAATCTATTCACCAAGTCTTTACTAACTTTAACTCTTGAAAGGATGGTACATAATATTGAGATGCAAAGATTTAATCGCTTGAATCGTGGTCTTATCAGGGGAATAAAAATACACGTTGTACATTTTTTTTCTTAACCAAGGTTTTATTCCACTAGATTTTTCTGGTAAGATTTTTAACGAGAAAACAAGCAATGCGTATTATGAATAACTATGTATAATTTTTTTTTACATTAATATCTAAATGAGAGGGTTGTAAAGTATGGATATTGCCATGTGGCCTAAAATATAATGACTAATGTTGTATGGAGATTGCCATGTGGCACAATGATAGTGGATAATAAAGTGTAGATATTTTCACGTGGCCACAAGGTGGCCTATAAATGACCACTTATTTGTAAAGAATGACATGAAAATAGTGAAAGGAAAATATTGCAATACTACTCACTCATTCTCTTCTCTTTACTTTAGCATTTATTTACTAGGTTAAATTAACACTTTGTATTAATTTATATCACGTTATCAATACAATTTTGGTAGATGCCTGATTATCAGTTTTGATGGTATCTGCCAGTGTCATCGCATCTAGATGAAGTTTAGTAACTAGTGCCAATGATAAGTAGCCTTTGTCCGATATATTCAGGGCAACAAACTCGAGTTTACAAATATTAAATAATAGTTTAAGGAAAAAAAATTCTTACCTTTTATATCTGATAAAATATTTGCTCGAGTTGGCAGGATCTCGTGCTGATAACGTGGTATAAAATTAACACGAAACTGTTTATATCACTTTGGGATTTACGGGAAATTGATGGTCTACCATATCAGGAAGTCTTTACGAGGAGGTCGTGCCAAACATTGCAGAACTGAATAACATGGGTTACTTTAGCGCCGTAGCGCCTCAGACACATGAAATGAAAAAGGATTTCTCCCCCAGACTTGTGAGCATTTGTTTGATATCTTCCATAGGCTACGAGAAGGAGATAGTGATAATCCAAACGTATCCGTGAGACGATGAGTAGATTTTTGGTGTAAAAAACCTGCTAAGTACAACTAACCTCCGCTAAGGAAAGAAAACAAATTCGCTCGTCTCAAGTTGTTGCGTGTTAACTTGTCGAATGTTGAAGATGCCTTAGTTTGTAAGTTTGGAGGTTAAGAGTCATAAGACGTACTAAACATACTACACCGCCTTTTTGTCTTGCTGATTGTGTATATTTGTGCTCCCATTCTAAGGATGACGACGTTATTTGCCAGGCGTTTTTTGAATTGCCTGCAATTTGGCATATGGACGAAGAGACAACCTTGCGGTCCAGCCTTAATTAGCATTTACAACGGCTTAAACACAATATCAAAATGCTCGCAGCTTGATCTTGTTCGAGCTTGCTTCCCATTCATTAGGTGTATAGTTGGTTGACCCATTATTTGAGGACTTATTATCCATTAGCAAACGGGCCAACTGGTTCCCGTATGCCCACCTTTTTGGTGAGAGTGCTGCTAGGTACTTTGGGAAGAGGATGGGAGGAGTTGCATACATGGAGGAGCAAGCATTGCGTGGGATGCAACAATGCTTGGGATAGGGATTTCAATCAAGCTACTTTATAAGTATTCCCTCAAACTATCTTGCTTTGTGGGATAAGGATGTCTTTATTATTGATAGATTTAGTCGTCAGTTTAGCTTTTTCCAAGGCGTTCCTGGTCTGTTGGATCAAGATTTTCATGAGGCTTCATTAGAAGATGGATTAAAGTTTGCACGAATTGTGTATTGACTAAATTTAATGTAAAGGCAATATTTCCTACTAGTGCGTCCAACCTGAAGAAATTTATTTTTCAATTACAAATCTTGGTTGGTAAAGGTGCATGAGAGCTTTCTCGAAAATCATGTGCAATCTTTGGTGAATGCAGTTGGTCCTGTTACTGGCGCCCTTGAAGAACACAAAGAAGAAGTCTTAGTTGCAAACAAGCCACCTGTTTCAAATTCCAACGTAGTTGTTCCGAATAAGATCAAGGGAGCTTTATATGAAGAGGTCCAAAAAGAAAAGGCACCAACTCAGGTTCATCCCAGTGGATAATCTCTACCTCTCATCTCAACTTTTCCAACATCAAAATTTAAGAACATCGATATTGGCTCGTGATATTTTTTTTAAATAATTAAAGCATCAAATTAATGCTTCAAGCCAAATTCTTAAAAGATTAAATATCTTGACAAGTCTTGAAGCAGCGAGCAATTTGTGAATAACAAAATTTTATCAAATATATATTCGTAAGAAATCAGATTATATTAAATTCGAGATGTGTTAGTCCGAATAATTATTATGGATTAATGTAATTGAATTAATTATTTAAGTCCAATAAATATGAATTTGATTAAAGTCTAATTTTCGTTCGGCTAGTTCATTGACTTAGGCTATGAATAATGAGCCCACATTGCTAAGCCTGGTACTATCTTATTCTAGAGGCTTAATTTGGTGCCACATGTCAAATGATGTGGCATGCAAAATCAAATGAAAGAGCCAATAGAATTATGTCACATGTCAAAATAACTCAACATGCCAAATTCAAGGCCAATGAAAATGTGACACGTGTACGAGTGACATGTTCCAGCCAATCAAATATGTCCATGCCATTTCAATCTAATTGGTTGAAAGAAGTTGGGCCTTACCATAATTTCTCCATCCTGCAACTATAAATAAAGGTCTCATAATTCAGAAAGGGATTAGAATTCTAAAAAGAAGCCAGAGAGAGCTCGTGGATCAAACGTCATAGATTCAACTATAAGTTCAAACATTTAACCAACCAAATTCAAATACAACAAGCTCAAAGCCCTTGAATTCAAGTACAAGTCAAGATCAAGTGCATCAAATCCAAGATCAAGCTCAAAGGCCGTTGAATTTACATTTATAAAAGAAGAATCATAAGATTTATAGAGATTGTAACACTCACTAC
>JBDJHY010000106.1:12778524-12791465 GCA_039654485.1 Withania somnifera | reverse complement strand
TCATAAATACTAATCAAATTCAAGTAATCTTGATCTTGGCAATTGGGGCCTTTGTAAACATGTTAGCAAGATTGTCTATCGCTAGCAAGTGACTTCACATTAATACGTTTTATCCTCTCATGGTATATCTGATCTATAGTCAAGTGAATGGTACTTCATCTATCATAGGAAATGAAGATTATGCTCAACAAAGCAGAGCAGAATGCCCATTCGGATGAGCTTAATAAAAGTAGATTTAAAGCCATTGCGTTTAAAAGCACTTTTGAGGTATTGGGGCCGAATTTCAAAAACTAAAAATAAAAAAAAGAGCGGTTATGTGTTTGTGAAAAAATGTTGATAAGCACTATTTTCTTTTAAAATAACGAAAATAGCATTAAATTAGTTAACACACTAAAATGAACTAAATATTGCAAGATTTTAATTCTGAATTGGTTTTAGTAAAATAAAGTAACTTATGTTTCAATTTATTTCAAGTTCTAATTTTTTTGGATAAAACCATTTTAATTTATGACTGCATAATCGCACCCTTTCACTCTATTAGTCATACTGCATAATCGCACCCTTTCACTCTATTAGTCATGCTTTTGTGGTAACCTAAAAGTTCAAGTGTTCAACAGCAATATCTACAAATTAAATACCAAAAAGTACACACTTCAGCTCAAAGGCTCAAACTAATTGAAGAATAATCAAAATTAACAAGTTACAACAAAACTTATCAAAAAGAATATGTTATGATGTCTGAGACATGTATGATAGATAATTTCATTCATTTACAATACCCCTTATAACCAATAAAGAAAGAATAATAAAATAAATTTCTTGGGTTATATAGGGATGGCATAAGTCTTGAATAAGACACTGAGAGAATGATAATTATGTTCAAGCCAATGTGAAACATGAGCTATTGCTGATGATGGACGAAGTACGCTTGGACAGCTCGGCGGAGAAGGAAGATTAGGGATAAAATTATAATTTACTTGGTCAAGCCTCAAGTGCTTTTAAACTAAAGAGCTATTTTGGATTATTTTGAGCTACTTCACCTTAAAAGCACTTTTAAATTTGTCAAACACGCACCCAAGGGTGTGGCCTAGTAATCAATGAAGTGGGTTAAAGAACCATGAGGCCAAAAGTCTCAGGTTTAAATCCCAGCAGAGACAAAAAACACTAGATGATTCTTTGCTTCTGTTCTAGCCTTGGTGAACAGAGTTACCTGTTACTGGTGTGAGGTGACAGATATCCTGTGGATTTAGTCGACGTGCACGAAAGCTGACCCGAACACCACGATCACAAAAACAAAATTACCAAACCAATCCAAAAAGTTCTTTTAAGTTGGTTTGACCAGCTTTTAAGCCAATCAAACACCCTCTGAGTCTACAATCCAACCAAAGTGTTAGTATTTTTCCCCCACTCTAAACACGTGTTTTAAGTACTTCAAGCATTCTAAAAATTCATTTCAAAATCCATTAACGGCCCTACGTGTTTTTATCCGAACAAGCCACATATAGGGTTACTGCCCTAATTGTTGTGGAATGGCTGGACATACACACCATTACATACTTAATACTACCAACTATAGTAGATTAAGGTACAAGTCGCACAAACCTACCTTTCTTCTTCTTAATACGGCGACTGAGAAGCTGATAATCTAAAAATAGCAGCAAGATGGGTACTCACTGGCTTAGCACTCTCTGTATCAAACCTATCCTAGACCTCCTAAATAGTTTCCTTATGTCAAGAATAACCTTTTAACTCTCTGATCTCTTTTGATTCTCATGTCAAGGTTTTTTTTTTTTTTTTTGGTTACTCCAAATCGTTCATTTCAAATAAATTGTTCAGTTGACTCCTTCAAATTGGCTTTTACATCAAATCCTTAGTAGCAACAGCATGTCAACAAACATATAGCAAGAAATAACAAATGGATAAACATCCATTTTCGGAACTTGGAAGTACACAAAATTATCAGAAATGCTCCTCAAATAACCATGACCCAACAAAAAGAAATCAAACTTTTTATATATTGTCTTAGAGACAGCTTTAATCCATACAAGAATTTCTTCAACAAGAAAACATTGTTTTCGTTTCCTTTATAACTTTAAATCCTCCATGTTGATACATATGTACTTGTTCCACAAGTTTTCCATATAAGAAAATTGTCTTAACATCACGCTGTTCCAATTTCAATCATACACGACATCCAAAACAAAGCAAGACATGAAAAGAGCTATGCTTAACATGAAAACACCATCAAATCAAACCATTCACAACTAATGGCGTGTTTATACCTTGCAGCTTCAACCCCTAGAATGCCTTCTTTTTTCTAGAGGAAATCATTTGCATCAGCAATTCTCTTTTATAATGGCGGTTTAACAAAAGAGTTGAGTACCATCCTGTGAATAAACTCAACTTCATGATGGTGGCTTCACTAGTCTCATTGAATAAGTATAAATTTGAATTGGTACAATTGCATGGTGCCACCCAAATCGAGTGTCAATTCCCATCTTATTAAATTAACCGATCAACATGCTTCTCAGTTCGGTCAATTAGCAATAGTTTTTCCATGTACTACCAGGAATCTCTTTCATGTAGATTGACAAAGAAATTTATAGTTCTTGAATCCTAATGGCGACATATGTTAAACCTTTAACTGCTCAAAACCTAACCAGAAATCAAATCAATTACAATTCTGAACCAAAACTAGGAGCAATAGAGGTACCATTTCCACTTCATTGGAACGCATTCACCACCACCACCACCACCAAGCCAAAAAGTCATCTACTGAAACTACAGAGTTTCAGCAATCCCACAAAAAGCAGAAACTACAGAGTTTCAGCAATCCCACAAAAAGCAGACACATACACAAAACCCCGAAACCAACATACAACAATCACAGCTACAATCCAGCAAAAGATCCATCTATATAGAAAATCGAACCTTTACGCACATACTAAGACAAAACCAAAATCAAAAACCTGAAAATGCAAATATGAACCCAACCATCGCCAAATACCAAAACCAGCGCACACCCATTAAAGCACTCAGTATAATCCAAATATCCCAAAAAGAGAATCATCTAAATAATCAAACAAAGATCAAAACATTATGCGTATGAATCAAGCACAACCACCAAAAACCCTTTGGCCCAAAACCAAGAACCCTCATCACTCGGTATAATCCACCAAAATTTCCCAAGAAGAGAATCATCTAAACAAACAAAGAAAGATCAAAACTTTATGCATGCACTAACAAAAACACACAGTATAATCCACCAAAAGTTCCCAAGAAGAGAATCATCAAAACAAAGAAAGATCAAACTTTATGCATACATTAACACAAGCCAAAACCCCTTCAGCCAAAACAAAGTACACCCATCGAAGCACTCAGTATAATCCACCAAAACTTGCCAGAAGAGAATCATCTAAGCAGACAAACAAAGATCAAAGCTTTATGCATACACTAGCAAAAGCATAACTATCAAAGCCTTTTAGCCCAAAACCAAGTACTCCCATCTAAGCACTTGGTACAATCCACCAAAACCTATAAAAAAAAAAGACATCCTAAACCACCAAAGAAAAGATTAAAGCTTCATAACATGCTAATCACACATAAAGCAGTACCTAAAAATGCAAACATTAACCCGCCATCACCAAATCCCAAACCAGTTTACACCCATCAAAGCACTCAGTATAATCCACCAAAATCTCCAAAGAAGAGAATCATATAAACAAAGAAAGAAAGATCAAACCTTTATGCATAGTTGTACACAAGCACAACCTGAAAACCCCCTTTAGGCCAAAACCAAGTACACTCATTTAAGCACTCTGTACAACCCTTAAAAGCTCTAAAATAAGTGTCATCTATACCCAAACAAAAATTATAACATGCTAAACACACATAAAAGCAGTACCTGAAAAATGCTAGATTTGATCAGCAAGTGAGTATCCAACGTTCACTTCCCAGCTAAACTCAAAAGAAGGGCAGAACAGAGCAGACAGAGAAGAAAGATAGGAAAATGGAACTTTGAGCCGTAAAGTTGGAAGTACAAGAAACATACAAAACAACACTATACACACTACACAGAAAGAGAAGAGGAAAATAAAAGAAAATAAAAAAAGCTTAAGGCTTTATGACAGACAGAGTGTTGATTTTTCGGCTGTTCTCTATGTATAACAAAAAACACTTAAAAAGAAAGAAAAAAGCCTTAGTTGTTTGTATTGAATGTAAGATAGATTTGAGAGTTTGAGGAAAAGAGGAAGAAAGGGTAGTGTTGTGAAATTAAAAGTGGTTCAACTTATGGGAGTGAAGTGGGTTCACACGTGAGAATGACTCCTGCTATGTGCAACCGACGCTTGCTGTATACAAGCTACAGTAAATTTGGTCGATCAACTTTCTAGTTTTTTTGATTTCTTAATTTAGTGATAGAGTCTTTGTTTTAAAATTTCGACTAATTACATTATAGGGCTCATTTTATGATGATGCTTTCAGTAGGATTACTTTAACATACAAAATTTGAATTTGAAAGTTTTAATTAAAAATAAAATAATTATGTTATTATATTACAATTCATGTTAATTTTTCATTTGATTTTTCGTATGACGAAAAATTTGTTCTATGATTGTTATTGGAGTAAAGATTTAGATAAAATGACCAAATTCTATTCTGCAATTTCAATTTTTAAAAACTTATCAAAAATGAACACTTTTAGAGTTTGTCAAATATTTAATAATTTTTGTTTGCTCTAATTGGCAAAAAATGATTTAAAATAAATTAGTCATAAATATCAAAAAAGTCTCATCAAAGTATATAACACTCAACAAAGAACTATATTAGACACTAAAATTTAAATAAGAAAATATTAGCAAATATAACACCTTCAAAAATCTATCATGTTTAAGAAATCAATCAAAACATCATAAATTATAAAAAGTACATAACCATAAGTTGTTAGTTTTATTTTTTTCATAGTTACTATCAAGTCTAACAAATAAAGATGTATGTCAAATGATTTTTAAAATATCAAATGAGTTGATCGAACCGTAACAAATCGATTTTAAATTTTTTAAATAAATCCAAAGATTCTAATATAAATTTATAGTTATGCCGATTGATTAAGCTAAATTTTGTACGAGCGCGCGTGTGTAGAGAAAGAGAGAAAGAGAGAGAAAGAGAGAGAGCCTTTAGGCCTCGAGGTAAATTTTGTTAAAAGTTACAATGTCAAATTCAAAATTTATTGTCATTGCTAGCCTGCTACGACAACTCAAGTACTCAACTCTAGTTGTTATTTCGTGATTATCTAACCTTTAAGTTTCAATAGAGTAGCAAAAAGTGTATTCATTTCATAGGTATTAGTTGTAGGCTGCTAGACTTCAAGATGAGATTGTAACAATATTTGTTTACTGTCATGCTCTGAATCTATACTCCTGAACGGGAGTCGGTGCTTCGGAATTATAAGTGATTCCAAGTAAACTCTATTTTATGTCACATCCTGATTCTCCACCCTGAGCGGATATACGGTACTCAGGATTCGCAAGCAATTTTGAACTAACCCTTGGTTCATGCATTCTATGAAAGCCATAAATAAAACTTTGCGGAAGCATAAGAGAAAAATAAACATGTAATATTCCGGAAAACATACAATATAATGTTTATGAACCTATAACATTGTGTCGAGTACCAAAATGACGTTGTAGGGAAAGGATGCATTAATTACATAAAACTCGACCATCATGGTTTTCTACCTAGGGTAGTCCCCTACAGTCACTGGTAACTAGATGGTTCCTTCGGGAATTATCTCTCCTTAGGTGAAAGTGGTAGATCGGTCTATCACAAACTACCTTGGTCAATCCGAGCTGGTTAAAACATACTGACTGCGACCATTATCCACATAAACTCGGTGCACTTCTTTGTTAGCCAAGATCATTTTTATGACCAAGGTATCGACATGGGGCATTGCCCCGGGAACAACATTCTCTTCAGAAAAGGTGATAACCTCTTCTAATTTAAATCGTTTATGAAGAGGTTCCTCTAAAGACACTCTTCTTGCCTCCGCCTTCAGAGTGGCTTGAGACACCCCCTGTGGAGGTCCGCCAAAAATCGCATGAATTACCCCCGTAGTATTATTGTCTAGTTCTGAGGTGGGGGTAGAGTTGATGCAGGGGCTACATTTCCATATTGCTGTTGGAAGCTTATAGGAATGTAATTGGGGTTAAAGTTTGGATTCTGACCTGAGTACCCTTGATGGTGGCACTAGGAATATTGATTTTGAGGTGAATCCCACCTCCTGTATTGTTTTCCTCATCCCTGCCCTCCTTGGTTAAATCCATGGCTCCCCTATTACTGGTAGTTCCCTCGGTCGCCTCGTCTATAACCTCTGGAGGAACTAGTAGCGATAGTTGTATACCGCATCAGCGTACCTCATTTTGAGCATTCTTCAATCTCCTTCATGAGATCCTTACACGTCTCGATCTCATGAACGTGATTGTTATAAAAGTTACACCATAGGTTCCGATATTATTTATGTGGTGGGGCCTGTAGTGCTTGTGGACATATCTTGATGGAGTGCCAGGATCTCCGACCTCATCTTTGTCAGCGACGTCATGGTAATTTTAGAAATTTTGGGCTCACTTCGCCCCCTATTCAACCTGTCAAATACGTTTCTTGGGGATCTTCTCTTCCCCGGACTTGCTTCTAACCTTATTTCCTTCTCGCTTCTTTTTGTTTGCCTCATTCGCAGTGGCAAAATTTCTCACCACCCTGAACAAATTCTATTCTGTTTATAGTGGGTTCCTCCTCAGCTCGGTATAAAGATAACCGGGCTAAAGTCCGTTCAAGAAGGCTGGGATAAAAAAATTGATCAGTCTTCTGTTCAATGTGTAGGCTTTCCTCCGTGAAGCACTCTAAGTACGCGCTTATGGTTTTATTGCCTTTTTGCTTGACATCCAGAAGGTCGAAGAATTCTTCACCATCTTCTTTTTCTGGTAAAAACGAGCATAAAAATGCTAAGCCATATGGCGGAAAAAAGTGATGCTGCCTCTGGGTAAGTCATCAAACCAAATCCTGGCTTTTTCAATGAAAAACTCTGGGAACACCCTGCACATATGCTCCATATTGCACTGACGGTTCATCATTTGGAATTTGAACTGTGATAAGAAATCACTAGGGTCAGTGTTCCCATCATAAGGTTTAATCACTGGGATTTGAAACCTTTTGGTAGAGGAGTATTCGGTATGACTCTAGAAAAAGAAGTAATCACATCCCCTGCCTTATCAATTCCCAAAATTTTATCCAACTCATTTTTAATAAAATTCTTTTGAGGAGTTTCTGTATGGCTAACTCCTCTACTACGTCTCGGAGTAGGCTCCGATCTCATCGAGGGCTACGACTTTGAAGTCATCCCTCGGACTATGTTTCTTTCTGTCTCTTGTGACGAGGATTCACCTCGTCCGAGTCAATTGACTCTGTTGGACTTCGGTGTGCTTCCTCCTCATATCTGCGACTTCTTTCTTGGCTATATTGAGTATCCTCATTAGAGCTTACCTCATGGTGCTCATTACACCATTATTGAAACAAGGTTTGATGTTCCTGGGCTAATATCTTAGCAGCTGTTGACCATACATTAGCTTGTGACCCCCTTCCGCGGCCGCTACCACCCCAACTAGTGCCACCGCGGGCCATGGCCACTCCACCATGACTTACCCCTCGTGCGTTTTTACTTTTTGTGGTAACCATCTTCTTAATGTCTTTGAATTTTAGGTTTTCAAAATAAAAATCTACAACTCTCTCCCCCACAGACATCGATAATAGATGAATCTCAAAAGATCACGAACAACTTCTAAATCTACCTTGCAATAATGGATGGCAGCATTGAATCTAGAATAAGTACCTGCAAAACAGAGCCGAGAGTGGTCCTGGGGTATTTCTCCAATGCTTAAGTTATCAAAGAGCTCTTGAAGAGTGTATGGATATTATTTGTAAATAGTATTGTAAGCATACCTTTGTCTCCCCGCTTTTTGACTTTTATACCTGTCTCTTGTAACTACCACTTTAGTAGGCACTAAAATCATGGCGTAACCTCCGTTGTATTTATTGTCTCTTTAAACACATTAATAGTAATCACTACCGTTATTCAACGATATCCACAATAGTTATCTAATTGTTAATAGTAATTATCTAAAATAGTTATTATCCAATACATTAATTATATTACCATTATTCTACACTTATCATGAGAGGCATATTGAGAACATGAATTTGATGTCATTATTTTTCATTTGAAGAAGTCTTTTCTTTCAACCAGTTTTTGAAAGCTGGCATTTCCCACTTCTCCCTCTTAGAACGATTTTGCATGAGATGATAAGCTGAATCCCTTCGAGAAAAATCTCATCACCCGAATCAATCCTGTGGCTTGAGTTTTTAGATTTAAGATGATTTGTACATCTATTATACTATTGCTCCAGATCCAAGGAGAACTTTTATAAAGGATTAGAATAAACACAGATTATAGTTACATCCTAGAAAGTTCTCATATAGCATCCTAAAAATAGCATTATAACATTTTCCAAGAAAAAAATTGAAAAATATTCCCAAATTGTAGGAGTAGTACCTTTCGAGCTCAATGTCATGGTATTTTCCCACAACACATAATGTATTCATTTACTGGATTATATATAGCTCACAAAAATTAAGTTTGCCTCAAAGGTTGATTGTCCAATTAACTCGATTTCCTGTGTCTGCAAACAAATGCACTATGTACTCCTGTTAAACAGTAATGTGGAATATGTCTTGCTAATCCGTTTTCAAGATACTGGAGTTTTGCCCGGATATTGAATTTTAAAATAGGAAAAGCATTTCCTCCATCATGTTAATATGGTTTAACATGCATTTACCCAACCTATTTGTTATCCAACTACTTTTACCTGTGTGAAATATGGATCGATTGAATTATTACTTATTTTATATGTTGACCCATTTTCAACCAAATTTAATCCAACTCACCTATATATTTACCTCCATTAAACACTATGTACATTTGCACACAAAATTGCCGATTTAATTTTTTGTAGGTATAAACAAAAGCAACCATAGTGTGAGAAAATATATGAAAGAAGTGATTCATAGCATGTGAAGTATTTGGATATGCATAAGTTTCTTTTGGCATTATAAAATAAATACCATGATGGTAACAATTTACAAGACTTAGACTTATGCTATCTCACCAAGTCCCCCATATTGTACAAAATGCTGAAATTTCCTACGGCTGAGATGCGGTAAGTCAATAACCTCATATAAATTAGGATTATTGACATACGAGGTTGTTTTATCTGCATCTATGGTCTCACCTTTATCATTTAATACTGTAATTGCTCTACAATAAGCATCATAACTAGTGTCTCCCACGATAAAAAACTAGAGCCGATAGGTGGTTTGGATACTCCTGGCGGACTATATACCACTCCTCCTCATTCAACAGTCGTAGCAAAGCTAGCCAAATCAGTGAAGATCCTTTGAGCACAAAAATGGATTTTCCTCCATAAAAAGCCACCAGTTAACAATGACGAGATCCTTTTGTGTTTGAGAAAGAAATGTCTTAAGTATTTTGGTGATGTCAAATACTAGTTCTCGAGTACTACTGAAAGAAGTTTTAAAAAATAAACATAGATTTACCCGATCGATAGCCATTGTGTCTTCCCATGAACTTTTATCTCTACAATGTGACACATGTTGAAATGTCTTATCAATAGGTACGTCGGTATTTACTATAATAAAACCAGGACATAATATATTGAAACAATGCTTATTTCCAGCCTACAAAAATGTCCCATATATATAATCTATCTGTATATGCAAATTGAGGTACATAGATAAAACAAAGTAAATTACTAGATTCACCAAAATGAGATATAAATTATTCAAGTAAAGTAAAAGAAAACTTACTTGAAAATGTATGAAGAGCCTAGTTTTGGTAGTGTTGGGTCTGCCTACAAGCTACAGTTCAAAATGGAGATATTGTGACAATTTAGTTCATAGTGATTCTAACACTCGAAGCATTAACAATTAGGACAAAATAATCAATTAAATTGACAATAAATTTAGATTTACTCTCCAACCAACTTGTATAACATCAGATCCTTTTTGAATTTTTAATCGACATGTACTATGTTGTTGACCTTTAACAGAAGGATTCCATATACTAGCTGCCATTCCAGTTCCTGCAAATTTGTTATTTGGATTATATTTAGTCTGAGATATTGCGACTTGTATGTAGTAAATGAAGTTTTCTCAACTTATAATCTTGTTAAATCTTAGTTTTCATATATTTATTTTTTAGTATAAAGGCTTGGTAAAGTGGAAAAAGACAAACATTTTGAACTTGATCGAAAATGAGATTGAATTTTCATATCCATGTACCTTGTATCCTTGTGAATTAGATCCTGTATATTTCTTTTGGTTCACTATTATTGTTAGTCTGTGCAAAAGCAATAAAATATATATAAGATTTTTGAAATTATGGAAAACTAAATATGTCTACAACGAACTCTTCAATATTTCTTATTGTAATTTTATGAGTTTTTAGACTCTTCTATATTCTAAAATGGAACTATGATTCTGTTTTATGGAAGTTAGTATCTCTAGACAAAATAGTAAATTAGTGTGTAACATTGTCTTACAGCGACCAATTGAGTATCAAATGTGACATCTTCTGGTGGTGGCATATTTCTTTGTCTTGTAAGATCGTCTTTTGTAATTGGAACTGTTCCAGAGGGACAACTTTTACCCTTTAATCATATCCTCGACCACGGCTTAGTTGATGAGTTACCTGTATTTTTCTTTGTTCTCACCGAAGTAGGCTTCATCTGTATATTTAAAAATAAAATTGTGCATCAGAAATTCACAATATTATTTATATGCATTTCTCAAAAGCTCAACATAAAATAGACATTTAAGAGACAAGCCTGAGGATGAAAATTATGATACTTCAACAACGGATGATCAAATTAAGGTTGTTTGTAGAAATCTACACAATCATATGTATTCCATATGTAGTCCGTGAACTAAACTCATGTTTAATTTGTTAATCACTCTACTCAAGAGAATTATAAGCACAAATATTTTCAAGATATACCTTAATTGTTTTGACAAGCGGTTTGTTCAAAAGTTTAAATTGTTCCTCCATTTCTAGGTCTTCCAATTAGGACAACTTTGTTTCTCCTTGAACCCCATTGTAACTCAGAAGAAAATACAACAATAACAGAAACCGTCCATTAATTTCTTGATGCATCAAACCTCCTCTAAATGTATGAACTTATTTTTATAAGGATGAATATGTTGATGTATAAGCAACAAAACTAATTAACATAAATAGCACTAAAAAGAGGACTAACCTAATTTATAAGAGGTAGAAAAGTTGAAGTATGTGGACACAAATATATCACCTTTGCTAATATTATGAAGATGTTTTAAATAGAGTTGACAAAATTTAATGCTAATTGTTCATTTCAAAGTAAGAATGATTTTTACAAAAAAGATATTCTCTTAATAAATGTTGAATGCTTATTTTCAAGTAAAATTAAAAAAAGAGAAATCTGATTATAGATCAGATAGCAACAGAATTACTCCCTCCATTTCATTTTACTTGGACCTATACCAAAAATAAATTATTTTAATTAATTGTTTAGTTTTACTAATCAAGGGAGGTCTATTATTTATTTTCCATCTATCCTAACTACTAAATAACAATGTAAATATTGTAGTAGTCAAATCTAAAATTTTAAAATATTATTAATAAAATTAATTTATTAAAATACATCTTCAATTAAAGTTTTTTTATGAGAAATGCAAACTCGATTAACATATGCTAATTAATATGAAATAGAGGAAGTATACGTAAAACAGTATACGGATTTCCTATAAGACTATCACTAGAATGTTTGATCATGAGCATTATTCATTTTTGTCTAGATTAATTTTTTACTTTGATTATAAGATTTTTAAATTTACTTCACTGAAGGCAAATTTGACGAAATGCTCCAAACCTGTCAATAAAGTATTTTCTTCACAAATATATATAATATTATTAAAAACAAGAAAGTCTTGCCTAAATATTTATCAAGTGGCAACCTATAAAATTGACACCTATTTATTTTTAGAACAAGTTAGTTATGTTAGGTGATAATTAACAAACTTTCCATAATTATTTAGAACTATTTAGTTAAAACAAGAACTTATTTTGGCCAAATTTGCTTTGTTCATTGATTTATTATAGGGCATATCTCATTGCAAGATTCATTCACTTAAAATTTAATTTTATTTTCATTATACTTATTTTTATTTTATTAAATTTAAAACACTTTTTTTAATATTTTTATTGAATCAATAATTAGTTTTTTTTTACATTTTTGGTTGAATAAATAAATAAAATCTATACTAATAAACATGCATGCTCATAGGGATTAACATGGTCACCCCTGCTTTGATAGATGATTCCTTTTCTTCCTCCTGATGGGAGAGAGGAAGCTTCCAGACCTTTTTGCATCTTTATGAGGAAAATAGAAAGATATGGATTTGAAATCAAGATTTTCCTTGCAAACTGATTCCCCATCTCCTGAGGCGGGAGAAGCAACAAAAAACTTGTGGAAACACTCATGTTATGATTTTCTACATCCTGGTTTTTCTCGTTCCATCATCTGGTTTATGTTCTTCATGTAGCATTCAGACTGAATGACTCCATGAAATTAGGTCGTTACTTCCACATATTATGGATAAGGTAGGAGACATTTCTAATTTTTCTCTGGGGAATCTTTTTCATTCCACTGCGACGTTTTCAATTCACTTCTGACCATCAAATTCAATGTGAATGACCCGACCTATTATCTTTGAAAGAAGGGGCACTTTCGGCTCTGTTGGTGCTTGAACGAATTAGATCTCTTGTCTGTGAGCTCCTTAAT
>JBDJHY010000106.1:12761790-12778424 GCA_039654485.1 Withania somnifera | reverse complement strand
ATTTTTTTCTTCAAGTTGTCAAGTGCATACAATACAAACCTTTATGCCTCTATTTATAGGCTACACATAGGAACATCAAAGGGTGTTATAAACATGACATTTAACTTTTGAGAATGTGAGAAAGATTACGGGGTGTGGAAGATAAATGAAGAGGTATTGGGGATGTGGGTATTACTACACATATGATGAAGAGTAGTGGGTAGGTTACATTTTGTGGACATCCACATAATATAGTACTCCCTCTATTTAAAAAGAATGATTTACTTTCTATTTTAGTCCATTAAAAAAAGAATAACCTTTTTTTTATCTGACAATATTTTAATTTCAACTTTCACATGAAATATTTAAGACCACATGATTAAATAACATTTTGGTATATTTGACATGACTTTAATTTAAGACCACAAAATTTAAAAATCATTTTTATTTTATTAAACTCCGTACCAAGTCAAAATAGGTCATTATTTTAAAACGAAGGAAACATATTTTATAACACTCTTCTATTTATAGAATTTTTTTCTTAATCATCAAATAATAAAATTAACTTGGTACAGTTATAACTATATCGTCTTTTTTTGTAATTGTAGTTTCTTTCTCGCATACCCAAATAACCAGTCGTTACTCTTAAAGAGAAAATAAACACACATATATATATATTATATACTTTACAACATTTCCTTCAGTAAAAAGCTAATGAAGAAGAAAAGATAAAAAGATAATTTTTGTGTTCTAGCATTTTAGAAAATGGAAGTTGCACTTTTTTGTTTTGGTTCTCTCAAAAGACTTGTATTTGTGTCTTATATGTTTCTTTATTCAGAAAAAATATCTTGTTATTTTAGTTTTTAAATTTGTTTTTTCATGTGATATGTGTAACATAATAAAATTTAGAAATAATCTAATACATTTTAATTTAATATTACAAAAAAAAATTTCCTTATTATGCACATATATTATGTATTAGTTAAAATGAGATTAAATAAATTAAAAAGAATAACTAACAACCATCCAAAATTTTTTAAAAAAGGGTGTATTAGATTGGGGGCAGAAACTAGGGGATCTTGAGAGAGAGAGAGAGAGAGAGAGAGAGAGAGAGAGAGAGAGAGAGAGATGACAAGGGGAAAGCAAAAAATCGAGGCTCAGAGGAAAAATGCAGAGAAAAATCAGAAAGCAAAAGGGTCTCAGCTTGAAGCCCGTGCTGTTGGCCTCAAAGTCATCTGTCCCATTTGTAAAGTATATTTTCTATCCTCTGTGCCAAATTCGCTTGTAATTGGGTGACAATTGGATGTCACATCTTCTTTCTTTCATAGATAGTCTAGATCTACGTCTTCTTTTGTATACTTTGGTCTAACATTTGATTTTGGATATCAAGAAAGTCGTTGAAACTGCTTTTTCTGGTATTTGTTTCTTTGAAAGGATAAATCAGGTTTATATTTAGCAACGAATTCATTGGAATTGTTGCAACTCTAGTCTTTCTTTTTTTCTTGAGAATTATAGAACACTTAATATTCCAATAATTGCTTTCCTTTTCTGGGCATACAAAAAACACAACAAAGAAGGTGGCGCTGAAAGGAAAAGTGGTAGAATTTGATTTTGGTTAAATTGGTTATCCATCCGCTTTAGTAATAAAGTTCCAACTTCCAACCTGTTAAGTAGCTTCCATTGCCCCTATTAATTTACATTCCTTATCTGTTATTGTTTTAGCCTGAAATTGTCCTGTGTTCTTAATTTAACTACCCAGTACTTGTCTTTCTTAGCAGTTACTGTTCCTTTTTCTAAGAATTCTTTGTCTTAGTATTTTGCGATGATTTCTTCACTTCCTTTATTTCTTTTTCTACATGCTTTGATTTGCTTTCTGCCGAAACTTCTACTCTACCTCCCAAAGTAGGGGTAGTTTCTTTTTTTATATGCTTTGATATGCTCTCCGCAGAAACTTCTTCTCTGCCTCCCAAAGTAGGGGTAGTTTCTTTTTTTTTATATGCTTTCCTCGGAAACTTCTTCTCTCCCTCCCAAGAGGTAGGGTAAGGTCTGTATATACTCTAGCCCCAGATCCCACTTGTGGGATTATACGGGTATGTTGTTGTTGTATCACCTGTCTTTTCACTTTACTCTCATCCCACTTTCTCACTTTTTGTTATTCTGATAGAAATAGAGGCTTAGTAATGGATAAAAAAGACAAAAAGTACAAACAAAGACACAAGTATCTCGTATCTCCAGAGTTATCAAATAATCCTTCTGCATAAGATAATACAACCTACTTACACATTACTGCATCTATTATTATAAAATAGTTAACTGTAACTACTTTGTAACTGCTTAGGATAAAGACTAATAACTTCTAGTAACCATAAGGAATTGCCAAACAAATAACTTCTGATAACAGGAAGAAACTGCGCAGTCTTTTGCGTGTGAAAGCTCGAGGAATTTTACATGATGCAGATCATTATCTTCCTTCGCTTCTTCCTCCTTGAATAAATATGGAAAATACTTGCCTTATTATACCCCTCCTGGAAAGACGACTTGTCCTCATGGAGAAAATCCTTGCAGCTAAAAGATCATAATTTTCCCAACTAACTTCTTCAAGAGTTTGACCAACCCATTGAATCAATAACTCAAGTTGTGGATTGGCAGTTGGGGTTTCACAACAATGATCCAGAACTTGTTCAGGTGAAATAATGAGCTCGCCTTCATCATTTAATGTAGTTTTGGTGGCTGAGAAGGCAAGTCAGAAGAAATGGCTAATTGGAAAGATGTGTGTTTTTTCTGAGGAACACCTTGCAATTTGTAAGTTTCCCATTCAATTGGAAGACTAGAAACTTTTTGTTCCAATTGTCTTGTATTAATTAAGGATGCTAGCCATTATATTCCCTACACCATGTTTGCCCCACCAAAGGAAAAGGGGAAGAAATCGTGCTTTATGACCAAGTTAGAAACCTCTATTGACAAGTCATGATGAACTCTATTGCATTTAATTATTTCACGATTGCCGATCTGAACGCTAAAGGTAGGTATATATTGGACTGCCAACCCATGTTTTGTGAAGTATTCTTCTCCAACAAAGTTATGCATCAAACCATTGTTCACCAACATCAGCACTTTAAGCCCACAAAGAGTGCCTTGAAGTTTCAAAGTTGCAGCAAATTCTTTACCCAAATTTGCATAAAATAAGATTTCTGCTAAATTAGTAAGAGATGTGTCTTCATTGTAGTTATCTTCAACGCTTTGCATATCGTTCTCCTCTTGCATCAACTCCAAATGTGCAAAAGTCTCAGGTTGGTTTGTCGCGATGGACAGAGGCAAACTTGTCTCCACAATGGTAGCATAGGCCTTTTTCTCGATGAATTTGTTGTTCAGAATTATGTGAGAAAATGTTTGGAAGCGATGGCCGTCGAAATAATGTGTAACCAGTTGGCAGGATTATTGAAAATTAAAGGATTCTCAAGCCGTAGGAGAGGAAGTACCAATCGATGAAGGTCATGATACAGAATAGCATGTAGGTAAGTACCTTACTGGATAGATTTGGTCTCTGTTTTCCTTCATATTCTAAAGCTAGACTCATTGACTTATACACAGATCGAGGCTTGTGAATCCTAATATCCACGAAAAGATTTTTCTTGAGTCCACTAAGGAAAACTCCAAGCAAACAGTGTTCAGGCCAATTTTTCACATGCACTGCCCATTTTGCAAATTCTTGCCTATACTCGAACATGGATCCAGTCTGTTGGAGACCACACAAATGGTCATCTGGATTTTGAAATTCAGTGGGTCCATGGTTTTAGTGCATAACGTTCACCAACTCATCCCAATAGTAAATGGTTCTCTCACTGTTGATCCAAGCAAACAAATTCAATGCATCTCCTTCCAAAGACATTGAAGTCACATCAAACTTGCAATTATCAGGTGTTTGGTAATTTTGAAAAATTCTTCTCTACTTTCACAATCCAACCTCTAGGATCTCCTCCCTATACTGTAGAAATTCCATCTTTGTGTGAGGACGTCGATAAGTTTCTTGATGCCTCAAAGTGCTATAAACCTCGCCCTCTTCCAGTAAAACTTAGATTTTCCTTGTTGATTCTGATTGTTTTGTGCTTTTAATGTAGCCACATCAACAACCAAAGCATCTATGGTTCCCAGTTTTGTTGTCAACTGTTGGCCGATCTGATCATGGGTTGACATGATAGGTTCTGTGTGGGAAGCATTAGTTCGTGTGTTAACCATGTGAGATCTTACTGCTCTGATACCAATGATAGAAACAGTGGCTTAATAATGGGTAAAAGAGACAGAAAATACTAACAAAGACACAAGTATCTCACATCTCCAGATTAATCAGAATAATCCTTCTGCATATACAAGATAATACAACCTACTTACACATTATTGCATCTATTATTATATAATAGTTAACTTTTAACTACTTTGTAACCGTTTAGGATAAAGACTAATAGTTTCTAGTAACCATAAGGAACTTTCAACAAATAACTCCTAATAACAGTAAGAAACTGCTCAGTCCTTTGTGTGTGAAAGCTCGAGGAATTCTAGCAGATGTAGATCATTATCTTCTGCTATCTTCCTTCGCTTCTTATTTGAATAAGTATGGAAAATATGTGCCTTATCAGATTGTTTTTAGATTACATTCCTCATTTTATTGTTTATAGATTCTTGTTGAAGCTTTCCTGAATACAGTTCTATAACCTTTTTCAAATGTATTGGCAATTTGTGCAAAGAGCTACTTGAACCAATCCAGCTTCCCATGACAAGTCGGGATGTTCTGTTGAAAATTGAAAGCAGCCAGAATATAACCAAGTGATTCTTTGTTATCCCAAGTTCCTTAAACATTTTCTATTTGCTCAACCATTGGTCATGTAGATAAATTTCCTTTGTAGTAAGCTTGGCTGTACAGCCCGTACTTTTCCTTTTGTATCTATATTTCTTAGGAGCTTATCCACTAAACTGCAGTATCTAGTGATTCTAGCACATGATTTGTGAGGTTAGTGAAATGTTGATATTCTATTTTAGTTTGGGGTCAAGTCTATGTTCTCAATGGTGGTTGAATGACTTATTATCTTCGACTGCCTCAAATCACTAATTAACCTTGCCCCACTTTCTTTCCTTTCTAATTAGCTGTTTATTTTAGTTCTCAAAAAAATTAGCTGCTTATTTTGTTATACCTTCTTAGTATCATTATTTCAGCTATTTAGCAATGGCATTGTGAGTCTAACACTCGTGAGGTTAATGAAATGTTAGGATTCTACTAGTTAGGTGTCAACTATATGTTGTTGAAAATTGGTGGCTGAATAACTTCTCTCTTTTGACTGCCTCAAGTTACTACCTCCTAATTAGCTATTTATTTTGCATTGCAACTTCTTGGTATTATTATTTCAGCTATTATTGTAATAGCATTGTGAGTTTAAAACACCCCACATGGAATTTTGTTCAATGGTAATTCATGAAAGTTCTCTCAAATTCAGCTTTCTAGATCTAAGGTAGTAAGTAGTAACTGCATAATGGTGCATCATGTATAGTTGGTTGTTCCTTGTTTATACTTCACTTTTTGTACCATTTTCTTTATCTTATTCTACTGGGGGTGGCATTATTCGTGCTTTTGTTCTGTCAGGCTTGTTCGTTTGTCTCTAGTGTCATGATTTTGTGCTTGTTTGACACTTGCATCTTGAAGAAAATTCTTTCTTACATACGGATGCTTGGGCGGGGCTACCTTTGTGGAGCTAGTTAGCTGTTCAAGTGTCTAAGTGGCCTGGTGTTTGTTGAATTCCTTTTGTTGGTTGCATTACTTTTTAGTCCAACTTGTATTTATTTAGGATCCCAAGGTTTGGGAAGGAGACTTGTTGAGTGGCATGCAGCCTATAATTAAGATCGAATATGAATGTGTGGAAGGAATATCGAAGGAACTCTTCATTTACCCTTTCAATGAGTGTGATATAGTGGGTACTTCATAGTTCATATAACTGTAAGGAATACACTAGTCATGCCACATAACTGGAGTCTATGCCCCATTTGCAAGTTGGAAAGGAAAGTTGTGTGGGAGGAATTGGGGTGTTAGAGGACTTATGGAGGGCCCTTGGGAAATTTGTGGTGATTTCAATAGTCGTAGGTTCCCTTTTGAAAAGAGGAACTATGTTAGGTCCTCAACAATTGTGAAATTTTCAGACTTCATTGAGGACATGGAGCTTATTGACCTACTACTAGGAGGAGGCTCATGCACTTGGTTTAGGTGAGATACTCATACCACTGCTTCTAGAATAGATGGAACGGTGGGTTCCTTAGAATGGAGTGAGCAATTCCATAGCATGAAACAAACTCTTTTTCAAAGACTGAACTCACATCATGCTTCTATTTCTCTCCATTGCGACTCTTGGGAACAATCCAAATGGTATTTTAAGTTTGAAAACTGGTGGTTGAGTAGATACCATTTTTTTTTTAAAAAAAAATCCAGTGATTGAGTACAGAAGGATTGATTGACAGAATCAAAAACTGGTGGAGCTCATTTGAGTTCACTCAGAGACCTGGTTACACACTAGCTTGTAAACTTTAAACCTTCAAAGGCAAAATTAAAGAATGAAGCAGGAATAAACAAGGAAATCTGAAAGTTTAAAAGTCTAAATTGCTTATTTAAGTGGAAGATTTGGATTCTTTGCCAGAAACCAAGGCTTTGGCTGAGGAGGAATCATTAAAAACACAACTATTTTTGGGGAATATGAAGTTCTGAAGAATGAGGAGATTGCATGAAGGCAAAGATCCATAGATTGAATGGGAAGTTTTTCTATTAATTTGCTAATTCTCACTAGAGGTATAACCACACTGATCAACTAGTGGTAAATGAGAGTCTATAATGAAACTTGTAAGAATCAAAGAAGAGATCATCACTTTCCTTAGGAAGCTTTACACTGAGACTGAAGAATGGAGGCCTGCTGGAAACCTAAGTAATTGCCCTACAACTCCAGAAGCAGAAAAGGAGTCTTACAAGATAAACAACAACAACATACCCAATATATTCCCACACACTGTGGGGAGGGTAGAATGTACGCAGTCCATACCACTACTTAGGTTAGGTAGAAGGCTGTTTCCAGAAGACCCTCGGCTCAAGATAATACAATATACAAAATATAAAATATAAAATAAAATCTAAATTATAAAATTTTAAAATATAAAAAACGCGTAATATATTGGTAAGGCATAATGGGAAGAAAAAACAATAAGCAATAAGAAAAACAATACGATAACAACAAATGTAAAGCTATTAACAAATATTAGTAAACTCACACTACATGAAGCAACAAACCTACTCAAAATTCTGGGAGTCAGAATCCATACCTATGGTACTATGACTCCTAAACCCCTACGACAACGAACCTACAACCCAACAAAATTAACCACAAATCTACTTACCTACTACCCTAATACTCGTTCTCTACGTCTTTCTATCTAGGTCCATGTTGTCGGAAGTTGCAACTTTTTCAAGTCCTGTAATATCACCTTTCTTTGCATTGGAACCGTTAACATGAGAATTTGCCGTCCCTTTCTTCCGGGGGACCCGAGCCATCAGTGAGATGCCGGGAACGAATTCACCGCTGTATTGATGACTTGCGATTACTAGCGATTCCGGCTTCATGCAGATATCCAGACATACCAGCATTTTGATACCACCAGGAACAGGAAAAAAAATTCCAAGGAATCCAAAAAAGTGAAAAATTGGATCTATCCAATATTTTTTCGGTCTACCTCTTTCTCTCTTGAACCTATTCTTCGCCAACCTCTCATACATCCGTACATGGGCACTCTTATTCCTCTTAAGGACATGTTCGAACCATCTCAATCTCGCCTCCCGCATCTTATCTTCCACTGTACTCACCCCTATCATGCATCTAATAACCTTATTTCGTATCCTATCACACCTAGTAAACCTACCCATCCATCGCAGCATTCTTATCTCCGCCATCTTTAACTCTGAATGTGAGAATTTTTAGCTAGCCAACACTCTGGCGCATACAACATAGATGGTTTAACTACCACTCTGTAAAACTTACATTTTAGTTTAAAGAACACTTTCTTATCGCACAAGACCCCAGATGCAAGCCTTCATTTCATCCACGCCCCACCAATATGGTGGGAAACATCCTCATCAATTTCTTCGTTATCTTGGATCATAGACCCAGATACTTGAAATTATTTTTCCTACATATAGCCTGAGTATCTAACTTTACTATCAAATATTTCTCCTGCATCACCTCACTGAACTTATACTCCAAATACTCCGTCTTAGACCTGTTCAATTTAAACCCTTTAGACTCTAAGAGTTTTTCTCCAAACCTCCAACCTAGCATTAACTCCTCTTCGAGCTTCGTCAATCAAAACTACATCATCCACAAACAGCATACGCCAAGGTACTTCGCCTTTGAATATCCCGCGTCAAAGTATCCATCACCAATGCAAATAAAAACAGGCTAAGTGTCGATCCGTGCAACCCAATGACAATTGAAAAATGATAAGTCTCCTCCGACGGTTCTTACACGAGTCTTGGCTCTATTGTACATATCCTTAATCGCCCTAATGTACGTCACAGGAACAACTTTACCCTCCAAGCACCTTCAAATAACCTCTTTAAGGACTTTATCGTAAGCCTTTTCTAGATCGTTGATGAATACCATGTGTAAATCCTCTTTCTTTCCTTGTACTGCCAATTTCCTAACTAGATGTATCGCGTCTGTAGTCGAGCATCCCAGCATGAATCTGAACTGATTCTCAGAGATGTCACCATCTTCCTCAACCGTAACTCCACTGCCCTTTCTCGTACTTTCATTGTATGACTTAGCAACTTGATACCCTTATATTTGTTGAAATTTTGGATGTCACCCTTGTTCTTGTACAATGGGATCATTGTACTCCATCTCCATGCTTCAGACATCTTCGTCGTCCTGAAAATGACGTTAAACAACTTGGTTAGCCATTCAATACTTGCCCTTCCAGAACTCTTCCAAAATCCACCGGAATCTCATCTGGCCTGGTCGCGCTAACGTTATGCATATTACGAATAACGCTCTTAACCTTCTCCAACCTAATATGCCTATGATAGTCATATTTGCGGCATTTCTTTAAGTGCTCCAAATCACCTAGCATAACGTATGTGTCTTCCGCATCATTCAAAAGCTTATGAAAATACTTCCTTGATATACTTCACTTGGTTAAGGTCACACGACCGCTGCTCCCTCGCCTTGGCTAGCCTATATAATTTTTTATCCTCTCCTACGTCCTCTAATTCTGCATAGTCTCTCAAAAGCTATTGTCTTAGCGGCCGTAACCGCTAACTTTGTCTCCTTTCTCGCCTTCCTATACTCCTCCCTATTCTGCCGCTTCTTCTCCTTGGTCTTACTCTCTACCAACTTCGTATAGGGTCCCTTCTTCGCCTCTACCTTTATTGAACTTCTCCATTCCACTACCAATTCCCCTCGGCATCTACCCGAACATGCAACATGCAGTCTTATCCAATATATTGTCTGGATCCTTTTATTATCCCATGCCCCTACCTCCAACAACTTCTCCTCTATCTGTAGGGAATTGTCCATCGTCAAGCTACCCCGATCCTAGATCGATCATCCACAATCTCTTCTTCCTTATCATCTTTATCTCCAAATCCATCACCAAAAGCTTATGTTGGGTTGAAAGGTTCTCCTTCGGAATAACCTTACAATCTCTACAAGTGCTTTTGTCTCCCTTCCTAAGGAGAAGAAAGTCTATATGAGTCTTGACAATCAAGCTACGAAAAGTAACCAAATGCTCATCCTTCAGAAAGCTCGAATTCGCGACCACTAACCCAAAGGCTCTAGCGAACTCCAAAGGTGACACTCCTCAATTTTTATTTCCTTCATTTCTATCCCCAAATTCAAAGCCTTCATGCACCTCGAAATAAACCCTGGAAGATGACCCAATGTGCCCATTGAAGTCCCCTTATATGAAAAACGTTTTCGTAGTGACACACATCTCACCATCTCATCTAAACTCTCCCAAAAACTTTTCTTTTCCTCCTCGTCCATGCCTACATGCGGGGCGTATGCACTAATAATATTTCAAGTAGACCCTCCAACCACCAGCTTAATCAACATCAACCTATAGTTACTCTTCTGACTTTTACCACCTGCTCCCTAAGCTCTTCATCTACTAAAATACCTACCTTATTCCTATTCCTCATACCTCCTGAATACCATAACTTATACCCGTCCACATCCTGCGCCTTAGAACCTACCCACTTGGTTTCTTAGACACAAGCTATGTTAATCCTTTTCTTCTTAAGAATCTTCACAAGTTATATGGTCTTACCTTGTAAAGTACCTATATTTCAAGACCCCACTCTTAACTAGAGGTTTTCTTACCCCACCCACCTCTTCTATCCCTCGCCCCCTCTCTCGCCCTTCACCCTCAACCCCAATCTCGCTTCCCACCTCAACCCTACAACCCAATCCGACCAAAGACATGACCCTATTCTATCATCATCAACCAAAGCCACTAAAAAAAAGATGCTCAAGAACTATAAATTTCAAGCAAGAAACGTACAGAAATAGCAAACAGAGGGCACGACTTGACAAAAACTAGCAAACAAAGACTGAGTTTGAACTAGAGACAGAAGACAATAAATAGTAAAATTTGACTGTCAATCGGGAAGGCAATGAATAATTTAAACTATACACTGCAGCAATAGCCAAGTTTAATAAAGACTTACTAAATACCCAAAGACTAAAAGAACTAAAGATGTAGCACAAGACCTAAATAGATAGCATGAGAACTAGGTAAACCGAGGTTAAATCTAGAACTAAATAGGAAGAATGTGACTTTAAAGACTTAAATAGATAGAATGAGAACTAGATAAACCGAGGTTAAATCAAGAACTAAATAGGAAAAACACGAATAAAAAACCTGAATTGATGAAATAAGAACTGTATAAACCGAGGTTAAATTAATAACTAAATAGGAAGAGTACGAACTAAAAGAAAGAAAGAAAAAAAATATAATAAGAAGAAAAACAATAAAAATTCAAGGTTAGAGATCACCAGGGACTTGTCCAATAGTCTTTCTCTCACTGAGTTTCTTGTTCAGATTCTGGCAATTTGATGCCGAAATTGGTTGCCGGAATCTTATTGCAGCCGGAGTAGTCAGCCTATGTGTACCTAAAAAGACTATAAAGAGAAAAGAAAAAAAGAGAAAATCTAGATCTGTGTTCGCCGGAAAATTTGTGTTGTGTTCGTCGTAGAAGAAGACCGAAGAAAATGGTAGTTCGCCGGTGCCGTAGGTGGCTTAGACGTCAAAGATTAGCCAGATAGAGGAAGCAATGTACAGAGAGATGGCCGAAAACTGGCGGAAGGCGGCGGCCGACGACTCAGCAGGCGGCAGCGGCGAGAATTGACGGGCAGCAGCAAAGCAAGAAGAAAGCCAGAAAACCAAGAAATAACTTGATAAAATTACTACAGAAGCTACAAGATAAATAAGATAAATTTGATGAACTAGAAGTGTAGTTGCCTAAAAAAGTGTGTTGTTGATGTAGCCTCTAGCCCTGATGATTACACAATGAGATTTTTCATTAAGTGTTAGAAAGTTTTGAAGCTGGACATAACTCTCAAGGGTTACCGAATTGGTTGAGTAAGGGTTTTTCCAAATAGGGTTTCTCACGTTCGAGACCCCCCTGCATGCTTTCTTAGTCAAGCTCATCGCCTAGTGCTGTTTACCTTTTCCTGTGTGGTTTGCGGTCTATTACCTACTCTGTGCGTTTCCAAAACGGGTAGGTCCCTTGTAATTAAAAAAAGTTTTGAAGCTAGACATTATGTAGGCTTTTCACAATTTCCATGTTCAGGAAATATTTGAAAAGAGCTTTAATTCTACTTATACAACATTGACCCCAAAAAAATATGGGGGCAAAAGAGTTAAAGGACTTCAGACTTATAGGCTTGACAGCCAGTTTCTACAAGTTGATTTCCAAGGTTTTGACAGAAGGACGGAAAACGGTGGTTGAAACTTTGGTGATTCCCAGCAGATGACTTTTATTAGAGGAAGTCTAATAGTGGAGTTGTATTGATTGCCAATGAAGCAGTAGATTCAAGAATCTCACAAAATAGGCTTGATTTCTTATGTAAACTTGACGTTGAGAAAGCATATGATCATGTCAATTGGGAGTTCCTAATGATAACATTTTACTTGTCAAAGAGTTTTGAGGCAGGGTTTTGGGGAGAAGTGGATCAACTAGGTGAATTTTTGTATGTCTACTGGGAATTTTCCCTTCTCATGATTGGGGCATCTGAAGGTTTTTAATGCTTTTCTCAGATAAGTGGATCCCTTGTCCCCTTGTCCCCTTTCTTATTTCTATTAGCTATGCAAGGGCTCAACAATATAGTCAAGTTTGCAGAATCTAATGGTTAGATCCAGGGTTTTGAGGTTGCCAGAAACACTGACTAGTTTGGAGATCTAATGATACCTTAATATTCTTAAATGCTGAGGAAGAGCAGTTGAAATATTTGAGAGTTTTAGTACTTTTGGAATGCATCTTAGGCCTTCATATCAACTGGAGAAAGAGCCACATATACCCCATCAACTTGATGCCTAATATGGAGCAGTTGGCCTTCATCTTGGGTGGAGAAGTGGGTATCCTCCCAACAGTCTCATCTTAGTATGTTTCTGGGAACAAAATCAATATCCGAGGATATGTGGAACTCTGTTTAGGAGAAATGTGAGAGAAAACTGTTTAGATGGAAATCACAATATTTATCATGCGGAGGCAAATTCACTTTGATCAATGTTGTTTAGATGCCACCCTACCAACCTACATGATGTCACATTTCCTATTCTTATAGGAGTTATAAAAAGATTGGACAAAATCTGGAGAGCTTTTTTGGCAAGGAAAATGGAGTTCTGCATTAGTCTAATGGGAAACCCTTGTAAGATTTAAAAGCCAAGGCGTTCATGGCATAAGAAATTTAAAGCATCAAAGCAAAGCTTTAAAGCTAAAATGGCATTGGAGATACCTTGAGGAGCCACAAGCTCTCTGGGGCAGTGATATCAAGTGTAAGTATGGGGAGCAGGACAATTGGATTTCCAAGGAGGTTATCGAGTTCATGGACATCAATAATGGTTTTCTGGCTTTTTTTATAGAGGTACTCCTCTGTCAAAGTATATTAATGGCAACAAGATTAATTTTTTGGAAAGGAAAGTAGTTGGGTCCAAGTTGTTTGTGGGTTTTATTCCCTAACCTGTTTGCTCTGGCTCTACACCAACAGAATTCAGTGGCTGATGTGGACCTAAGCTTTAGAAAAATGATGAATGATTGGGTGATACAAAAACTTACTGAATTGTGCTAACTTTTGGAAACCTCTTAAGAGATGCAAGGAGGAGTGGATTGTTTGTGGTGGAATACAAGGTTAGTATTGGATACAAGATGCTGAATTAGACACAGCCAAAGATTACTAAAGGACCATGGAAACACTTTTGGAAGGTCAAGACTTCACATGCCTCTTAGCAAAAGAGGCTGTTTTGACACATGAAAACTTGATAAAGGAAGGAATCTCTCTTTGTTCAAGATGTGGGAATGAAGCTGATCAGTTGTCTACTTATTTTACATTGCAGAGTCACATACCAGCTATGAAAAGAATTTCTACCCAAGTACTGGTTTATAATACCAATATGTTACCTCTTCCTACCCTTCCCCCCTCAAATACGCCAAGAGCCTGCCAAACCCCGTAAGAAATACTGTTTGTACATTTTCAAAAATAAGAAATACTGATTTTACTAGGAAGTTTCTAAGGTTGTTTTAAACTTTTCTAAGGTTGTTTTAAACTTCTCTTTGAGAAGTGAATATATTGAAATAAGTGATTTTCAGAAATTAATTGGTCAGTTGTCCTTCACGATACCTGTAAAAAAAAGGAATTTGCATAATTTCTTCAACGTCTTGCCCTCCTTCTGACAGAGGAAAGCAAAAAAAAGATATGCGTTTGAGATCCTTCTATGGTAAACCACCATTTCTGGAGTTGGAGTGAAATTGGTGACGCTGCTATATATGCCCAGAGTTTTCAAATTTGGAGTGGACTAATCAGTTCAACTGGCTTAGTACTTGGATCCAGCAATCTCTCCAGTGTAAATGCCATCTAATGATGGCCGTTGTTGAACACGAGAAAGAGGCAGTACTTGTAATAAGTCTCAAGTGATTTTAGCAAGATCAGTAGAAGACCTTGTTTGCGCACATCCTCCTCAGTGTCCTTCCAATAGCTGTTTTTTATCCACATCCCCAAATGCATTCTCCAGTATGAGTCTGAGAGGATAACTCATGCCTAGCACTCTCAGTAAGTGATAATGATGTGTAAAGTTACCAGTTTCGAAATAAAAAAGAAGAAGATAAGTGATAACACCGTGCTGATTGACTGATAAAAAACAACTTAAGCTTGCCATATTAAGTGGAAGGCATATTACATAAACGTGTCCTTTAACTTGGTCTTAGATTTTATCCTTGTCCTTCAACTTTGGGTATGCACAGGTAGGCATTTAAACTTGTATAAAGTTAAACAAGTAGATACATGTGTCCTACATGGTATAATACACGTAGAATGCCACGTAGGATGCGGAATTTCCATGTATGACGCCACATAGGACGCATGTGTCTACTTGTTCAACTCCATATAATTTTAAGTGCCTACTTGTGTACATCCAAAGTTGGAGGTATAGATGCAATCAAAGGCCAAGTTAAATGGCATATTTATGTATTATGCCTAAGTGGAAGGTGTTGGGAGTGGGTATGGGGGAAATAGTTAATTTCATTATGACTTGTTCCATGACATGTTGAAATCATGTCCTGATTTGAAGATTTGAGGCCACTTCCAGATCTATGACTAGTTTGTTTGCTCATCTATAGCTGCAGTCCTATACTTATTATACTCGAAGCAGTTAATAATTTATCCCTCGTCAAGTGAATGCACAAGAGAAAATGGGCTTCACCCCTTTGAAAGGGATGAGGATAGAAACCCCACATTCGCCTCTCCCATTCTTCCAGGAGTCCTTTCCTACCTGTCAGTGCCGTAGAAATCCACATTCTTCTTCCTTCCTTGTAGTGATCAATGTGTAAAATCTTTTCCCATCTTTATCATTACGATGGGCTGTGTTTTCCTCAAGTATATATGTTTAGACGGTCAATTTGTCTTTCCATTAAATAAACCACAGAAAATAAAATCTCCACTAAGTTCATGCTTATGTTCTTTTCCTTTTTTGGGGGAGGGGGCGGTGCTGGGTTTGTGTAAAGGAACTAGTTTTCATGGTCGTTACCCACCCATTAGACACTTTATGTGTACGATTTGAGCGTTGAGTAGGATAAAAACTTAGGTGTACCCGGTGTTTACATCGTATCAATTAAAGCAAGAGAAGTGTTTTTCATTCACTTAACCATGGTTAATGCAAGAGAGGTGTCTTTCATTCACACATTTATTCACTTAACCATGATTAAGTGATGCGTATTCTTGGTTTGATGAAAACAGCGTGTGGAAGTAAGTATTTACCAGAGAGTAGGATAGACCAACTTCTTCTGACATCTGGACAGGAATTACTTACCTTTGGGCCTTTATCTTCAAATGATCGATGGTCAGTCTCGGAAGTGATTGTTCTCCTTCAGGAAAGTGTTCCTGGAAAATTTGGGAGTCTCACATCATTTTCTGTGAGTACTTGTTCTAGTGCTGATCATGTAGATTTACTTGTGTATTAGTGAAAAGGCTCATTATTTTCTTTACAATCTTTAAGAAGCTTAGCAACATTAGTGTATTTCTTAGTTAGTTCATTCATTGGTTCTATTAAAGTGTGAATCTAGTTAGGCCTTTGATTAACAAGTTGTTTCCTTTATTTTGGTCACCTTGAATATTTGCTCTGTACTTCCCTTCCTTCGGTATTTTCATCATAACTTGTTAGTCTTGCATTTATTTCAAATCTTTTTCTGAAAAAACAATTTTCTTGAGCCGAGGGTCTATCATAATCAACCTTTGCCCCAAAATGGTAGGTGTAACGCCTGCGTACACCCATTCTTCCAAGACCCAACTTGTGGGAGTATACTTGGTATGTTGTTTTTAGGCCTTCAATTTACATTTAATCAGGCATTGGCTTACTGGATTCAAGAGGCATAAGCAGATTGTATTTTGTGTCTGTCATACTCTGCATGTTCAAACCAAAAATGATTAAAACTTGCTTAATAGTTGCACTTGGTTTAACTCAATAACATGTTGGATGTTGCATTATCAATATATGTGCTGGATTCCTTTTCTCAAGCAATTTGTTTTTATTTTTTCCAGGCGCAGCTAGCAAATCAAAACCAACTTGTGGATCACTATGGCTCCAAGCATCCGAAGGAAAAGCCTCCTAGTAACTCAGAATAACATTTCATGTTTCTTGGCAAGCTTCTTGCGTTTGTTCTCAAACTTTGTATCAACCAGTAAAAGCCTCTGTTAAAAAGGCATGAGTCCAGGCTGATGGTGGCTGCTCTGTGAAATAGTCTGACTATTGTATGTGAATAGTGTAAGCAACAAAACATTAAAAATCTAAACAAGGATGGTTGTGTCTTTCTTATAATTTTTCCATGGGTTATTTTATTTACCCCACTCTCTGCTGCCCCCCCC